>APFE031395100.1:23176-45393 GCA_000404065.3 Pinus taeda
TTGTAAGCATATTTTAGTATTTTCCATTAATGAAATGAAGTATTATTTCCGCTGCATATTTGTGTATATGGTTATCTATGTAATTTGTTGTGTTCCTGTTTAAATCCGGATCACGCTTGATATTATCTTTCTGCAAGAAACCCTGGGACCTATTTTAGAAATTTTGCAGTCTCTCCAAAACATGCTCCCTGGTTGGATCTTTATTGGACTTGATGTGCATGGGAGGTCAGGAGGTCTTGCTTTGGGCTATAACTCCCATACTATTAAATTGCATAATTGTTGGGGTGGGCTGGGTCATCTTGGAGCAGACAACAGTTCTGCAGATCTAGGGATACAATTTTGGATTTCAAATGTTTATGGCCTGTGCCAAAATAGACCTGCATTTTGGAAGAACCTCCTAATCTCTAATTCATTTTTGATCGACCACCTGATCCTGGGTGGAGACATTAATTTTTCCATCGCACATGTTGAATCCTGGGGTCACGGGGCTTAGTGAGACTCTCTCTTGGATTATTTTTTATCTGAACTGGATGCCCACCATTTGATAGATATCCCCTCTACAAAACCCCAAGCAACATGGAGGAACAACAGAACTAGGGAAGACGGTCTGGCCTGCAGACTTGACTTCTTCCTTGTCAAAGAAAAGGTTTTGGACTTGGGGTTTCAAATCAGACAATGGGTTGGTACTGGTGGAATATCTGACCACGTTGGGGCGAGCAAAACCTAAAGGACCCTTTAAGTTCTACTCTGTCTGGCTCAAGGATGACTCTTATACAAAATTGGTCTCTAATTTCTGGATAGCAAACCCCCTAGGAGAAGAGAAGACAGTACCAGAAGATTTATACAAAATATTACAACCCTTAAGAAGATGTCCAAACTTTGGACTCATAACAAAATAATACAGGTGGAACAAACTCTCTCTAGAACTGAATCTGAAATTGATGCTTTTGAGAATAACCTAGGAGGCATCTACACCTCATAAGAACATAAGGATAGGATGGTTTCTCATTATGCTGAGACAGCTAAAATTCTTAAGGAAAAGGAGGAAACCTGGTGCCTGAGAAGTAGAGCCATATGGATGTTGGAAGGGGATGAAAACACCAAATTCTACCATAAATTCGCCAATTGAAGAAAGGCGATCAACACCATATGGTAGCTACAAAATAATCAGGGGCATATTTTAAATACTTTTCCACAATTTGCTGAAATTGCCTCCTCACACTTCAAAAGTGCATACCAAGCCCCCAGGGAGACAAACCTTGCAGAAATCATTAGGGTTGCACAACTCTTTCCCAGAATTGTGGATCCTGTGGAAGGAGATGAATTAATAAAGGCAGTCACTCTGGAGGAATTGGAACACACCTTAAAGTGGTTCAAAAAGGATACGAGTCTGGGGCCCGATGGTTGGTTGGTTGAATTATACTTGGCTTTCTTCAACATCATTGGGGAAGACCTGCTCAGAATAGTTGAGGATTCAAGAATCAGAGGATTTCTTGATAATTCTATCACCTCTACCTTCCTTGCACTCATTCCAAAGGAAGACAATCCAGACTCCTTTGAGGACTTTCACCCCATATCTCTCTGCAATTGCATATATAAGATCATAGCCAAGATTATTGCCAACAGGATGAAACCTATTCTCTCTAACCATATCTCGCCGGAGAAATTTGCTTTCCTACAAGACAGATAGATCCATGAAGTTGTTGGGCACTACCTAGGAAGTAATTCATATATTACACTCAAGGCGTGGCAAAGGTATGATTATGAAGGTTGATTTATCAAAAGCATTCGACAGAGTTAATTGGCTTTATATTAGAATGTTGTTAACTCATTTAGGCTTCCCTTACTTATTCATTAAATGGATCATGAGTTGCATTACTAATATCCCTTCAGTGTCCTAGTGAATGGAAGTGCATCTCCTTTTTTTACCTCTGAAAAGGGGCTGAGATAGGGATGTCCCCTCTTGCCTTTTCTCTTCTGGCTCGTTATGGAAGGTCTCAACAATCTCATCAAAGAAGAGCATCAAAGGGGTAGACTAAAAGGCATAAAGATAATTGAAGGTTGCACCCTGACACACCTTCTTTTTGTTGATGACATCTTGGTTTTTATCAATGGCAGTATTGGGGACATTAGTATCATCAAGGCAAATTTCACCCTCTTCCAAGTGGCAACAGGTATGATCATAAATGACAACAAGTCTACCTTGACAACAACTGAATGTACTGCGCACGAGATAATTTTTGCACTTCAGCGCTTCCACTTTGCTCAACTGCGTTTAGCTGATGGTTTAAAATATCTGGGGTACAAGTTGAAGCCACTGGGTTACAAAATTGCTGACTAGACTTGGCTCGTCTCCAAGATGGAGAAAAGACTAAATACATGGTACCTCAAATATCTTTCGCGGGCTGGAAGACTCACTCTTATCAAAAGTGTCTTGGAGGCCACCCCAGTTTATTGGATGTCCTTGGCCTAGATACCCAGGGGCATTCTCAATAGAATTCAAGCCCTTTGTTGTAGGTTTCTTTGGCAAGGGAACAAACAGGGAAGGATTTTTTCTTGGGTTAGGTGGGAGGCCCTGAATCTACCAAAAAATGGGGAGGTTGGGGCCTAAAAAAGCTAGAGGATTTCTCATTAGCACTTGCTGCAAAACTTGGCTAGAAATTAGTATCAGCAGACAACCTATGGATGAGGGTCACATATGCCAAATATATCACTCCTTTACACATCATGGACTAGATTAGGAGAGCCCTTCAAAGTGACTCAGGTGTCTCAATTATCTGGAAGGTTGTACTTAAGGCTTTGAGCCCGATCAGGGAAGGTATCACCTGGAGAATTTGATCAGGACATACTGTTCACATTGGTCTTGATCCTTGGGTGGGATGTGGGGACATGCATCGACTACCCAGGGATCTCATTCAGTATCTCCAACAACAGAATTACACTTATATATCACAAATTGCTGACTTGGAAAATTCCACTTTCCTTCAACAAGTCTAGAAATATGCACAATAGTTAAACATTCCTCCAATTTGGACACAGAAATGGGAGGAGTACACCCAAGCCCTCATGGATGCCCACATCCGTATACTTGATGGAGATGATGAGATTATTTGGGCACTTTCAAAAAATGGCGGGTACACACCTAAAGATGGTTATTTGACTTTGGCAGTGCCAAGGAAGCCCCTGCTACTTGCTGACTGGTGGAGACATCTTTGGAAACTCAAGGCCCCCCTAGATCTAGACTCTTAATTTGGACCATCCTCCAGAACAAACTTCCTACTGGAGAGAACCTTCTCAAGTGAGTGCAACATGGACCCCACTGGTGCTGCTTTTGTGCGTAGGCAAATGAGTCCATTTCTCACCTTTTTTTAGAATGTTTAGCAACTTGTAACTTGTAGAAACTTATCCTACAGCCCATTATTCCTACTGCAACCTAGGCTGGAAACTCTATCCTTACTGCCTGGCAAATCTGGTATCACACTTCCTCAACACACAAGCTTCAGAATCTACCACTACTAATCTATTGGACAATTTGGATTGCTAGGAATCACAGCATATTTCAAGACTTAGCACGGAACTGGGTTGTTCTAGTGACTAAAGTCATTGTTGATTACTCACTCATTCCGGACAATCCTCCTCCCAGTAATCGGCGCAACCCCTCTCATCTACAAATAAATTTCAACAAACCTTGGGCATTTTTTGACGGTGTAGCCCAAGAGCAAGGCTGCGGAGGGGGGGCTATCCTTCACCTATCCCATCATCATTCATATAGCATGTCGATTGGATTCCACAGATGCACAAACAACTCATCTGAGCTCCTTGCCGCAAAACACCTCATACAATTCGCATTCAAGAAAAATTGCACGGATTTACAACTTTATGGGAACTCTAAAATAATATGTGATTGGATGAACATGAAAACTAGATTTTCTACATATACATTATTGCACATCATGGATGAGACTTTGAGATTGATCTCATATTTTGATACTTTTACTTGCTCACATATTTACAGGGAGCATAATGGAGCTACCAACAGCTTATCCAAAGAGGCTGCGATCGGGGAGACAGGCTTCTGGATGATCAGAGAACATAATGGAGAAGCCTTCTATCAATATTATCATAGGCCTTTTATGGAACTTAATGTGTAACTCATGATATGTTATTGGTTATGTTTTTTTGATCAGGCTCAAGCCTTTTTTGATTGTATATATTGTCATTGTACATGTTAATAGGTTGCTTATCATATGCCTCTTATTTTTGTTTTATTTCTATTGGCCCCTGCGTGGATCAAAGGCAACAATTCTGTTTCACATGATTATGATCATGCTTGCATATGCACCAGCATCTACAGAATGTAATTTCCTCTTTATAATGAAATTACGATTTTTCCGTATGGAAAAAAAACAATGAGTGACAACAATACCAATTTATGCAAGGTCAATAATGATTTTAAGTTTTGTATTTATAGAAAAGTCCATAGATATATATATATATATATATATATATATATATATATATAATATTATATATATTATATATATATATATATTATAATTTTATAAATTCTAATTCCTAATACCACATTGAATTGTATTCTCATTATCTTATATAGATTACAAGTTTTAATCTTGACAAAACAATGAAAGAAAGAGCAGAAACAATAATATGACACCCAATTACAGATATACTCTTTTAATCATGTACTAAAAAATAATATGGAAATCCATACTCACAATTATAGTAACTTACATTAGTACATGCTAACATTCCCATTCAATCATCGTTATAATATTGTTTTTTAATTACAAACTAATTCATATCAATATATAATACAATTATCAATTATATGATTATTGAAATTCCAATTTGATTTTGGATTGATGTTGAATTAGATGATGTATTCCAATCCTTGTTCTCTTTTCTTGAATGTCGTTGACTCACTAGTGAACTATTCTTCCTACTCCTTGGGTATTCTCCTTCCCTACAGGCCCCCAAGTTGCATTAGGGGTTGTAGAAGGAAATGGATGAATTAACAAGTAGAGAAAGAGCCTAACTAAGCTCAAGAGTTTCCCACTCTTGTATATCCACTCACCCAAATCTCAACATGCTCAACTATTCACTCAATAGAAAATTTTGCATTAGGATAATCATCTGGCATTAGGGTGCATATGATGCATTCATCTTAGTTTGGTTGTATTTTTATATTAATTTTTGGTAGTGCCACATATCTTTCCATGAAAATTTAATGATTTCCTAAATTCAAAAATAATTATTATTAGCATACCCATGTGTCAATTTTTTATCCATGTGCTCTTGAATATCATTTTCTTAGCTTATTTAAAAATACCAACTGCTCTCACTCGTGACAAGTTTCCTAAATTTTCTTTTAATTGCCCCTTGATCCCCTTTCACTTTTCCTATTTCAATGCTCACTAGTTTCTTTAACTTGAGTTAGCTATGCAAGTATTGATTCATGTATTTAATTTCCTTTTATTTCTATCTAATTTCAAATTTTGGTTGAGATTACATTCTATGCTTCCTCCACCATGGAGAGTTCTCTTGAAAATAATATGTGTAGTTAATTAATTAATTTATATTAATTTTATGCATACTCAATCTTTAAGTGTTAACACTTTAGTATAAGTGTATAATTGTTTTCTACTTAGATGTATTCCATATGTTCATATGTTTTCTAGAATATTGTAATAATTTATTCTAAATCATTCATATAAGTTCTCTCAAGAATTATTTTACTACGATCTTTCCTTTTTCCTAAGCCTCTTGAAAATTTATTTAACTAACGAAATTAACAAATAAGATTCACTTCGAATTTCACATGTAGATTTAGATATTTTATCATTTAGCATTAATTTGCAATTAAATTTTCATTTTCCTCATACCAAGGGTTCCAAGTCATTTGTTCCCTTAAGGATCTGCCTCATATAATTCCAAGGGTGACATATACCTTCCCTTCAAGTACCTATAAATCATTATGTTGAAACCTGATTATAATGTGCACACACCCTCTAATGGTATGTATCCAGGGCTAATGAGTAGTTTGAATTTTTAAAATCCAAATTCATCAAGCATTGAGGTTCTTTTATTGTTATTTGTTGTTGAATTTGATTGGTAACAAGGATTGAAATGGATTTCAATCTCTCAAATTTGAATGTGTGTTCTGGATTGATTTAGATGTGAGCCAATGGCTAAGAATTTTTTATGGTGGATCGCTATGCTTTGATTTGTTTAATGGGGGAATTTAATGGGTTGGGTGTCATTTGTTGAACTTAGTGGGTTGAATTATTGAATGACCATGTAGTTATGGATGACATCCATAAACCCTACATATATGCAGGTATGAATGTGCCTTGGGATACTTAGCTCTAATTGAGTTCAATGGGGATTGGAGCGATGGGTACCTTTTACTAGTGGATTAGACTATTAATGATATTTTATAGTTTTCTTTGTTTTATATGTTAAATCATACCTGGAAGTAGTTCGGACAAGACAGTTTACACTCTTTTTATTAAAAACATTGTTTATGGCCCAATTATTAGCCTAGTCAACATATGGGAAGGTTTTGGACATAATTAAAAATATTTAAGCACTTAATATTATATATTTTTGTTCAAATATTAGTGGTGTATGTATCATGTTTTGGTGGCTTAATGGGACTAGTATTATGACAACTAACAGTCCTTGCAAAAAAATAGACATAACTCCCCCACTGTGTGGTGGGACAAAAATCTTGTTAACAAGTTATTAATTGTTATGTGACTTGTGGAAATGTGTTACAACAATTAGATTCAACACAATGACATGACATAATTTTTTCAACAAGTTATTAAATTTTGTTGAAATTATATGTGTTTCCTTTCCACTAAACATTGGGTGGTAGATGCCAATGTTAATGTTTAGGTTATAAGTATTATTATTATTAGTCAATTGGGGTTATGTCGGCTGGTTGGGAAGAATGGTTGTTATCTCCCCCATCTTAAAAGATGATGAGAAATATTATTATAATGGCTATGTGTGTATGAATATTGTTGTATTGACTCTCACTCCCACCTTTAAATTGAGAGAGAAAATGATTTTCCTTGAAAAAAGTGTATTATGTTTTTGTTAAGGAAAAATAGGGAAAATAAAGCATTGTGCTTTTGTTAAGGAGAAATGGAAGAAATGAAGTATTACTAAGAAGTTTACCACATGTTTGGTTGTGTTATTAATAACTTAAATGATCTATTTGGTTATATATCATATTTTTCAAAGATCTACAATTTGAAGTACCATAGATTCAAATTGTATGGTTATACTATTATTGCAACCTAACCATCCATTGGTCAAGTGGATTTTATAAGAGGTTGAGAAGGCATTCGAATATTGGATTGATCCTTTGGTATGTCAGTATCAGTGATGAATATCAATGAATTATGTTTAGTCTACACATGGCTTAGGATAATTATTATATTAGTCTAAGATGATACATCAAATTATTTTTTGGTTAAATTATTAACAATAGTTTGGAGGAATACAATTTGAATTTGCAAAGTAGTTATATGGCTACATTGGATGGATTTAGGGATTTTTTTTTTATTTGATCCATTTCATCAAATCACAATAGCTTATATAAATCTTATAGCTATGTAAGTTAACCCAATATCCCGGCCTTTCTCATCACAGATGGGGAGAGTCAGGTTGTACACAAACGATCAACCTCATTCTTATCAACACCTATATATAGTAATATTTCATATTGTGTTATAATAAAAAGTCTTCCAAGAGTACGCTACACCGCATTTTTTTTTTTTTTCTCGGTAAAAGACTATCTAGGCATTTGTATTATATGTACAGTGAAATTTTACATCAGTTAGACATGCTGAGCATGGAGAAGCCCCATACGGGTGCTGTGTCTACAAAATTCCAGCTTACTGAGGTTCCCTCGCAGGGGCAACAGCTGGTTAACCATAACCTTTTCCAGAATTAACATTGTTTTGCCAGAGAGGCTTGACATACAAAAAACTAAAGCACTAAGGTGCGGAAAAACGCTAACTAGACTCATGAATGCCCACGCAGGGGCGACTAACAGAGCTTGACTGTGAATTGTGGCTGCTAGGCAGCAAAATCTGATTCCACATGAACTCAACAGAATCAGCATGCAAAATTGGATTACCCGGCATAGCTTCATTCCTGGAAATGGGCGGATGGCGGACGCAGGCCTGCAAGATGTGCCTCAGCCTTCTCACAGGGACTCGTTTCTTCCACGACGCGTGCCCAGCCCTGTCCTTCTTCCACGCCTTCCCATCTCGCCCTCCACGATTCCTCGGTGAAGCCCGGAGGAGCTGGCCCCAGAGATGGCGTGTAAACTTCCATCGGCTCCTTCCCCTGGTCTCCTGCTTCCGACCCTGGTTGCTCCTCTGAAGCTTCCCCTTCCTCTCCGCCTGGTGGCAAGGGTGGTGGCACGGTTGGCCTTGTTTGCAGTTCTGATGTTTCCCCTCCCTCTCCGCCTGGTGGCAAAGGTGGTGGCGCCACCGCGCCGTCCACTTCGTCGGGCGACTGTGAGAACATGATTGAGATGTGGGCGTTGATGCCCGGGTTCCCTGAGGTGCTGCCCAAAGAGAAGACAACGGAACCAAACGCAGGAAGCCCTGTCTCTCCCCCCCTCGCACTGCCGACCTCCACAAACTGTCGAGCTTGCAGTGGTGTTGCTGTTGCTCTCCTGTGGCAGTAGCAGCAGCAACAATGATGATGTCCCTCTCCTTCTGGGCGCCGGGAAGCTGCTCCCCTTCCTCGTCCCCTCCTACACGGCTGCCTCTCCCTTGTTCTTGCCATTGTGCCCCCCAGGTCCAAGACCTCTGCCCACAGAAAGACGACCCCGCGGAGCTCTGTAAGCGAATTCGTAAGCGATTATGCCTCCAAAATTGGAACACCGGGTTGATTATGCATTCGAGGGCAAGGACTCCACTTTGAGGGCCATCAACCTCTGCAATTTCTGCATTCCGCCACCGGCGAGGCTTGGCCTGATCGCCGAGAGTCCCTTCGGACCAGCTTCCCCAACCCTTGCTACAGCTATCGCTCAGACCAGGAATGAAATGGCCGCCCGCCATCGTGCTATCATATGGACGATACCTGGTTACAGAACGAGCATGCATTAAAGTCAAACTGTAATTCCTATCCGCTCCTCTGCTCGGCATTGAATGCCTGGAGCTCCCGCGAATGTCTTTTATTCCTTGACGGCGCATGAAACTAACAATTGTCACAGGCACGAGGCAACGCATGCTGAGCATGTGCTTCGTCCTGTTGGGTTGAGCCTTCACCCGCATCCGGGAAATCTGCATCACACTGAATGAGACTCTTACAGTCCTGAGCCTTTTGAGAGTTTGGGATGATGTCCAGTTTCCCTGTTAGAAGGGTCTGGGGACAGTACGCTACACCGCATTAATTTTAACACGTTAATTAAATTAAATTGAGCATCACACTAGGTATGACTATTAGTGACATTTCCTGTAATAATTTTGAATTTGTTTAGTTCTTAGTTGGTATTTCTCTAACAGAGACTTCTATTATAAAATATGTTACCTATATTTTATGATTTTGTTAACATATCTTTTCCGTCAAATACACAGGTTGATGGAATGCTTTAAAACCCCAAGTTTGAAATTTGAAAGAACTTTCTTACACATCAGACATATTGTCTTCTTCATTGGTTAGTAACAAATAATTTCAATGCTATAGGTTAAAGGATTAATTCATATCCATTTCTTAAGGATTTAGTTCATAGCTACCGAGTGGTGTCATGTTCCAATAGATTTGTAGGACTTTGTTTATGAGTCAAAGTACAGATGTAAGTTTCAAAAAATTTCTAAACAGTAATCTGAGATGGAGAAATTGTGATCTGTAATTCATAAGCATAGTCAACTTGTAATTTCTACCTAACTGGAAGATGCATATCATGACTATAGCCCATTATGTTGGGAAAAAGGTTTACAATTTTAGAGATTGGTTAAGGTTTGTTGTAATCTGTTGAGAGATTCTCTCAACAAAAATATCTTAATTTAGAATATGTTGGACCTTATATGAACTATATTAGTGTGATGTATCTTGGTTTGAAACATAATATATGAACCTTTTTTGTGTGGTGTGCAAATTTGTGTGCTTTCCTGGTATCAGAGCTAGTAGTTATGGGTTCCCTCCTTACAGGAGGGCCTGGGAAAATGTAAGAGGAGGGAGAGATTCTGAATTTCTCAAAGGTGAAGTTGATAGGAAGTAAAAATGTGGTGAAGCCTATGTGAAAGAGAGCCACCATAATTTGATTCAGTGTTGGGAAACATGATTCATTCAAGTGGTGGTTTCGATGTGAGGACTGCATTGCAGCCCACTTGAAATTGATGCTCCAAGGCTAGTTCGTAGGAGAAGTGGTGAGTTTGTTGGCCAACAGTAGCAGTAGTAAATGATATTGGCAGTCATGTCACTAGTTTTGCAACAATATCCCACTTGGCCTCATTCCTGAGTGAAATCAAGTGTGTTGTGAAGTTTTTACCAATTTCCTTAACATCCAACATGTTGAACTGAAACATTTGTGGGTTGGGAGACTCGTACATTGTACACTTGAGACTACAAACTCTAGTTTTTCCTGCATGACATTTCAATGGAGGCCTAACTACTTTACCTTTCATTTTAGTCATTGATCCCTTCAAATTTTTCTTAATGGATTCGATCTCGACACTCATTTATTTTAGCTCACTGTAGAGATCCTTAACAACATCTGAATCTTAACCATTAGCTTTTTTTCCATCATCATCATCATCATTGTGAGCCACTATCATTTTACATCAAGTCCACCATAATTTCTGGAAAATCCCATGGCATTTTTTGTCCTATCTGGTGCATTGACAATCATGACAACAATCCATCCTTTGGAAGATTGTGTATTGAATGGTCCTAATAATTTGAGAGTAACAATTTTGAGGAGTGCTTTAGGTCAAACAATTTTATGAGTTATGCAATGACGACTTGGTTAGATTGATAAATCCTCTCATGTTCATATGATGAATGTGCATCTTGCAGGTGTACGTAGGCAATAGGAGGAAAATGGCACTAAAATATAAGATGAAGATGCAAATGCTATTTTTTTAAACAATTTATCTTCAAATTATGATAATGTTCTTTGCATCTTAAGTCATTTTTCCTCTCCAACAGTAGATGAAATGATAGCAACACTCTTAGTAGAGGAAACGAGGATGAAAACAGGTGATGCAGAGGATGTCACTATTTTCCAAGGGTAGTATCAATAACAACAGGAGCTCAGTCGAATGTTTTTATTGTTAAAGACATGGACATACAACATTCGATTACAAAACTCGTGCCAAAGATATTTTAAATGGAAAATTAAAATAATCATCCAACATAGCTACTTATGAAGGCTCATCAAATGTCAACCTTGAAGACTTCTCAGATTGTGACAGTGATGATGAGTTCAATACAGAGCCTCTCATACTCTTCTAGAATATGACTATTAGCCATGTATGTTATATTTTAGTTATTTATATTTTTGGTTTGTGAAAAGTGCATAATCAATCATTGAATAATGTAAAATAATATAAATTTGTGGTTCTTGGTGCTTAGAAACCTTAAATACATCACTCGTTTGATTATGTCTACATATTGTTATAGTTTATGGTTCTTAGCACTAGGAAACCCAAGAAAAACAACTATTGATTATAGTATGAGATCTTTGTGTGTTAAATAGGTCACTTTATAAGAATGACTGTTAAAAACATTCAATATGCATACAAATCTCCTACATAACTGACGAATGGTTCAACATCAAGGTTGCTTCTCTGTCACAGTGTTTGAAATAAAGTATGTTAAGAAGTTTCAGTATTATAAATATTTCAATTATGGTTGGAGGCAATTGTATCTTAAATGGGTCAAGTGGTAAGCTTGAAGTTGTGGTGAAGAAAGAGCATAGTCTGGGAGATTCCAGAGTGGGTGTAAGTGCCAAAGAACACCATATCGAAATTTTTGTATTGTTATTTATAAAATAAACATTATGGGAAGGTGTTAGGAATATTTTTTATTTGAGAGATTGGTTTAGGTTTGTTTTAGTTTGTTGAGAGAGAAATCTCCTAATCTAGAATCTGTTGGATCTCATATGCACTATATTAGTGCGATGTAGCTTGGTTTTAAAAATATTATACGAATCATTATTTGTGTGGTGTGAAACTTTGTGTGCTCTCTATTATCCATTAGTTGTCATATCTTTTAAATGGAATATTTTTAATTGAATTGTGTATTTAGAAGGATTTATAGTTAGAACCATTAAACCTTGGTCCTATTTTGATGAATATCTTTAAACATAATTTCAAGATGTATTGAGTCCATTATTAAGCAATAGCAGTCTAATATTCTAAATCATATGTAGAATTATAACCCCAACTTTTCTAAAGTGATACTCCCTTGTCAAAAATAGAATAATCCATTCCATGGTTGTCAGAGATCAAGTAAGCCCACTGATCACTAAGATTGAAGCATCGGCCTTGAAGAATGATATTAAGTGGTACACATTAACGAATGAACCATGATATTCAATGGAATTCATATCTACAATATCTCAATAATATATACAGCAACAAAAAACAAAAACAAAAAACAAAACAATGATCATTTCATGTTCCTTCAATTAGTTATGATTCAATAATAATTAGTTGAGTGTTTTGGATATTTTAAGTTGTAGGCTAAGTGAATTCATTTCTTGAATAGTAAGCTAGTTTTTGTCCTCAATTTACTACTCTACTAAAATTTAAATAATCACTTGAATACAAATACATTATACAAATATGATCCATGCACAATCAATTATGGAAATAATATTGCTAATTGGAATTTTATCAGTTGATAACATTTAACAAACCATGATTGATTGAAATGATTGTATGAACAAGAAATTATAGTTGTAAACCAATTGGATAATAGTGACTGACAATGATACCAATTTATGCAAGGTTGATAAATGGTTATAAAATGTGTATATACAAAAAAGTCCCATATAATTAAGAATGAACGTTGATATCGTTGATATATATATATAATACCACACTGGATTGTATTCTCATTATTTTATATAAATTAGAATTTTTTAACTTAGTACAACATAAGGAAAGAAAGAATGGAAATGATAATATTACACCCAATTATAAATATACTCTTTTAACCATATACTAAAAAATAATATGATAATTCATCGTCACAATTAAACTTAACTTACAGCAATTCATTATAACATTCCCATTCAGTCATCATTATAATATTTTTTTAACTACAAACTAATCCACATTAATACATAATATAGTTACCAATTATATGAGTATTGATACTCCAATTTCTTGATTTTGAATTGATGTTGAAGCAGATGATGTATTACAACCCTTGTGCTCTTTTCCTAAATGTCGTTGACTCACCAGTGAACCATCCTTCCTACTCCTTGAGTACTCTCCTTCCCTGTAGACCCCTGAGTTGTAATGAGGTTGTAGAAGGAAATGGATGAATTAACAAAATTTAATGATTTCTTAAATTCAAAAATCCTTATTATTTACCTACACATGTGTCAATTTTTTATCCATGTGCTCATGAATCTCATTTTCTTAATTTATTTAAAAAGACCAACTTCCCTCACCCATGACAAGTTCCTTAAATTTTCTTTTAGTTTCTCCTTGATCCCATTTCACTTTTCCTATTTTACTGCTCATTAGTTTCTTTAACTTGAGTCACCTAGTAGGTATCATGTATTTAATTTCTCATTCTTTCTATATCATTTCAAATTTTGGTTGAGATTCCATTTCTATGCCTCCTCCACCATAGAGAGTTCCCTTGAAAATAATACTTCTAGTTAATTAATTAATTTAAATTAATTTTATGCACATTCAATCATTAAGTTTTAACACTTTAGTCTAAGTGTACAATTGTTCTCTAATTAGATAGACATCTTCCATATGGTTATATGTTTTCTATATCATTTTAATATTTTTATTCTAAAACATTCATTTAAATTATATTAAGTATTGTTTTACTACCATCATTCCTTTTTTCTAGGCCTCTTAAAATTTTATTTAACTAACAAAATTAATAGATAATGTTCATTTCGAATTTTACATGTATATTTAGATCTTTAATAATTTAGCGTTAAGTTGTATTTAACTATCCCCAAGGGTTAGCTCAATTTGTAGAGTTTCCATCACTAAAGCACCTTGCCAATGGGAGTTCATGGGGAAATTCACCCCAACGCCCTTAGGGTTAGGCTCTGCTAATAAGTCGGTGGGATGTGATCCCTTCAAGTGGATCTTCCCAGATATTTCCTTGGGTAAAAAAATTGCAATTAACTTTTCATTTTCTTGTTACCAAGGGTTCCAAGTCATTTGAGCCCTTAAGGAATTACATCATATAATTCCAAGGGTGACATAACGATTTTCCTTCAAGTAACTATAAATAATTGAGGGGAACATCAATGCAATGATGGAGACAGTTGTTAACTCTGAGGTTTCTCTTGTTGAGATACCAATGGTGATTGAGGATTAAGATGTGTACCCTCGGTTATATGGATGGCCCTTGGTATTTCAACAAAAATGTTACAACTCATAAGGGTCTCCACTTTAATTATCAAATTGGGGTTCATACAAACTTAAGAGGGGTTAACATTGTATGTGTAGCAAGAATTATCTCTTTCAATTGTTGATTTTTATGTATGTGGAAGCACTGAAATGGAGGTTAGATGTACAAAGACCAAGTTAACTAATTTATGCTACAGGAAATATACAATTGCATAAAATGACTTGTTGAAAGGAAAATGGCACGCAAACCTAAGATACTTGCAATGAAATAAAACACACTTTCATACTTCTTTACAACCTACAATGAATGGAAAAACACACTTTCACACTTCTATGTTATCTACAAGGAATGGAGAAGAACATTGCTCAAATGAAAGAATGTGAATTCAAAACCCTAATTTGTAGGAAAAATCAGTTTTTTGAAGCAAATTTGACAAAAGAATCTATGATGTCTTTATACTTCCAAGTTCCATTATCTGTGTTATAGGAGTGTTGTAATATGCTAAATAAGTCAAATATTGAATTTGTTGCGAGGTTGAGTGAGAATGGAGGGATGGTTACCGGCTGCTAAAGGAGTCTTTATTTTGCTACAAGAGACATTCCGACAAGCATGTAAATAAGGAAAAATGCATATTTGAGAGGAAAGGAAGTTATGGAGATATTAGAAAATCATAAGATCAACCATTTGAATTTTTAAGACAACCTGGTGGAAATTTATCTTAGTAAAACCAAACTATGGTTGTTTCTTGTAGCTACAAAACTAGTTACATAACAACATAAAATAGTGAACAATAAAGTCTATAACATCAAGAGAAATACAGTGGAATGTAGATTTGAAATTTCATTAGCTAGTGCTACTACTATAATCAAATGTACAAATAACCTACAGAAATATTTGTTCATAAAAATATTCTATTTGACCATGCATAAGTGCTATGAAAGGGTAACTTTTAGAAATGATGGAAAAATAAATAAAACCGTAACACTAAAAAAACTATTAGAGGGCTATGAAGCTCCTAGGGTGGGCCCAACCCAAGGATGCTCAAATTCCTTCAAGAAAATCCAAACTAAGAGTTGAAGTAAAACACCACTTCCATAAATGAGAAATTGTTTTCACATTACAAAATTTCAAAACTTTATTAGAAATACAAAGATAGTATTTCCTCCTATTCTTCAGAGCCTTTTCTATATGACCATTGGGCTACTCAGGCCGCTTATTTACACAATGAGTGGGGAACAACTTCCTTGAGAGGAGGATTTCATTTCCCTCCAAAAGTCCCTGGAAAAGGGGATATTGCTCCTAGTCCACCTCACAACAATGGGAAGGGGCATTAAATACCCTCAACCAACTGAGTTGAAGCTCTCTTGAACAAGGAATAAGTCCCAAGAATATCTTCAATGTTGGATCTCTTGAAATCTATAAAATATCCTCAAATCCTACATAATAAACATGTTAAAACACATAAATATGAAAAACCTTATTTTCTCTTCTAAGAACCCATTAAGCTAGAAAAATATTTCATTAAGTGCAAAGGGTGGGTTCAATATAGTTTTTATGTGCTCAGGTGTGGATTGATGAGCCTTATTATTTACCTATTTTTGAGACTCATCATACCCCCTTACTGGAACTATGGCTCACCCTTAAGTAACTTAGTATTCTTCTCTTCTCTACTATTTTTCATTCACATCCCTGATGACATGCTTGATATCCCAAGTGGAGCTCATGGTGGTTGTACTTGTTGGGTGGAATCCTAAATTTTATTCTATATACTTCAATTCCTTGGATTTTTCCTCTTGATCTTGGTGTTCATGGAGCCCCAAAGAAAGGGTGGATTGAACCCTAGCCCTATCCATTGAACTCCAAGTCTTTGGATGATTATTTTATAAAAATGGAGTTTTGGCTAGTGTTTCCTGCAACCTATCTGGAGAGTGGTATTCTCTAATTTTCATGTTATGGGGGTAACCCTTTCCATCTTATTTGAAAATCTTGTGAGCTCTCCTCCCCTAAAATTCTGAAAGTATCTTTGAAATGAAGGGTGGCTTCCACTTGTCTCTTTTTCCATATGTACAGTATCTCGAGGTCCTCTACAAGGATGGAATGAGTTGTGGTGAGTATGGAGAGGTTTTTATGCTTAGTCTTGATCCATAGTGGTTCTCTTAGTTCCCCATCCAATTCTTTCTTCACTTCTTTTTCCCTAATTCCCTCATGCTGCAACCATGATGTCAGTGCTAAAGGTTGTGCATCCCTTAGGTATGGGTTTGTATCCATATGAGCATGTCAGTGAGCACAAGCTTGTCGATTCAGAATTAAAAAACCTTAGCTTCGTCATCCATGCTACATTCTAGGAAAAAATCAATGAACTCCTTAGTCTCTTGCAGTTGGATTGTCCCCCCATTTTCTGTCTGGTTTATTTGGAACCCACACCATTGTTCCTTCAAAAATAGTGAATAAGACATTGAAGGTTCCCTATTTCTAATTTATTCTAAGGAAAGGTGTACCATATACCTCAAGGATGTTTCCAATGATGAAATATGAGTGTATTTTTCCTTAAGAAGTTCATTTTCTTGCTACAATTGGCCTCCTAGTTGTTGGTTTTCTTTCTCAAGCCACTCTCTTTTGTTTTCCTCATCTATCCTCAATAAGACTATCTCTTCCCTCATCTTCATTGCTTCATTCTCCATCTTAGCAATATCAGTCACTCCCTTGCCTTATTTTATTCTTCTCGATCAGTGTGTTTCTACCTTGGCCTTATCCACTTCAAGCATTAATGGGGCACTAGGTGTGAAAGGAGCATTATGATGTTCCTGTAGCAAGGGTATCAACCTTCAGTGGCAAAGAGAAAAAGGAAGGTGGTTTCCTTGGGGCTAATTTCTTTGTTTTATTTTTTGTTTCATGTAGTTGTACAAGATGCTCCTGTAGCTAGACAGTCTACCCCTGTAGTTGTATTGGCTACTTTGTGACCTCATGTAGTACTAGAATTTTTCCTTGTTGTGCCTCTAGTTCTGGTAATCCTTGCACTTATCCCTTTTGTATCCTCTTACCTTTTGGACTAGTGTCTCTTTAATCGTAATGGCGCTAAAAGGAGGTTTTGGTTTTCCACTGAATTTGATTTTGGTACTTTTTCTCCTGATATACACAATTTTTTAGGTAGGCCTACTTTCCTTGGGCTTGGCTGGAGTGCTAAGGCATCTGAATGTTATTGCAATATTCTTTTCCTCTTCTTCTAGGGTGCCTTCTCTTTTCTTCTTTACAAGGGTAGACACTACCTTCCCTTTCCTTTTATTTTTTGAGCCATTCTTTGGTTTACTAAGTTTTGTATTGGCCTATAAGAATGCTTTCTTTTCCATGCATACAAAATCAACCCAAGGAATGGGATTGTATAGGTCCTCTAATGCATCAATGACTATTAACTTGATCAATTTGTGATGGGATAGGTAGTTGTGCTTGCCTTATTTTACTTTAGTGCTCATTTCCTTGAGGGAATGAAGAAGGAAGAATGGAATACTCAATAGCTTATTGATTGGAAGGTGGGCCTAAAACCTCAACTAATATAACAATCTGAATTGATAGGCATATATTATGCTCAATCTTCATTTAGAGGAAATATAAATGAGAATGTGGTGAGTTATCTCATCCCAAGGGATAGGTAGACTCTCCCTCCTTATTCCACTTTTATCTTCATCGGGCTACTTATTGGGTAAGAAAAATCCTCTCTAATGCCCATTAAGGAGAGTTGTAACTGATCTAATGGAATCCTCATTGATATATATCACTGTAACTTTGAATATAGTGACAATTTATTTTCCCTTAGGGTGTTTCAAACTCATTGCAAAATCCATATTTGTATCATCATCAAACCCTATAAGTATTTCACAGAATCCCAACCACTGACAATTTTCCATGATGGTGACAACCTCAAGGTTTTGGTGGATTATGTCAGTATTAGTAGGTTACCTCCTATTAAAATTGCCCCGCATTTGATCTAATAGATTCATTTAAACTAGGTCCAAGGTTTTATTTTTAAGAGTTCTCTCAAAAATATATCCAAACTTATTAATTTCCCTTTGTAGGCAAAAAATTGAACTATCTCTGTGTTATTATAGGATCTTTGTGTTTCCTATGGTCGCAGGGTGCCCTTTTTTCTAAATATTTAAAAGAAGCACAACCCTATCTATTTCTTTAATATGATACCAAGCACAAATCTATGGAGGATAAAAACTAATGGACCCCCCTCTTTCCCTTATTTCACAACTCAAACATAAGAATTTCTAAAAACTGGGTTGGTGTATTTTTAGCAAACATGTAACAAACCTTTTCCAAATTCAAAATGAAGTGATGGAAAGTGTTAGGATCTGACCCCAACCCCTTATTAATGTAATAGGTCCAAGGGGTCTCGTAAGATTCATGATTAGTTAGTTTAATAAATAAATCACGTAAGTTAACTGCATGAATGATGATTATAAGTGTTTGAATGCATTATAAAAAAAGGACCACAATTAGTTATAACAAGCCATAACTAATAAATAAAGTGGTTAACCTACATTATGCAAGGGACCAGGATTAGTTATGGTTTTTGATCTCATGAAACTATATATAGTCGATGATAGTAAGTGAAATTTTTTATTGTGTTGTGTAATTGAGCTATGCTTTAGTGGAGGTTGACCCCTTGAAGAGGTAAGTGAACAATATTTTTGCAAATATTAAAAAAATAATTCCATTTTCTATCATCTCATTATGTTATTTTCTATGGTATCTATGGTATATTTCACACTTATGATATTTTCTACATGTCAAGCATACTACAAGTGTTATTAGAACACTTTCTTGGGCCAACTGTTCCTCCCATTTTAGCAAGAAAAAGTTAGGCTAGATACGTGTTTTGACATCTTTAAACTACATAGATATTTCATTACGCGCATCAACCTATGGTTATGGAAGAATACACAAAGGAATTACAAGAGGTGGTCATGTTTGTTGGACTCCCTTGTAACCCCCTATTGGTACCCCTTTGAGTAGTAACGCATCAGATATCACATGTACACGGGCTGCTCTTCCACATCCCTCTAGTATATCAGAAGTCCCCTAAGGTTACCTTGAAACCAACCTTAGATAATCTATTGTCCAACTTATTTCTACAACACATTGAGAGCAACAACCAGGGACATTACTCGTGCATACCAAGGGTAGTTGGGTAGTGCATCTAAGCGCACAATCAATCCTCTATAGTTAGTTCTTTGAAAGATTAGATCAAGTAATATTTTTGGACCCCTGACATATATCGTGATCTGTACCACCTAACAATCCTTACTGCCATAGTTCCCTCACTTCCTGTTGTTGGTTGTCATATTTTGTAGTATACAAAAGTTGGGGTTTCTATCATCGTGGTCTTGATTAGTTTGGATAGAAAACTTCCTACACATTTTGCAGTATCTAGTAGTTAGGGTTTCTACTGCCGCAGTAATTGATCAGTTGGGACTGCCAAATTCCCACACATTTTGCAATATCAAGATTTTGGTATTTTAGTCACCACAATATTGATTAGCTGGGAACAATACAACTATCGAAGTTAAAAAAAAAAAAGTGGTGATCACAAAAAAATTCTTGCAAGATACCTATACCACAATATTCAAGGGGCAAGTTGATCGCAGTGACACCATTTGTTAGTAAATGCCCATTTTTCCTGTAGTCCCATTTTTTTCTCGAAGTGCTTTCAAGTGACCTACATTAACTCTCCTTGTCTCACACTCATTGCAATTGTACTAATTTTAAGTAACCCAAATTTTGACCCAGACAACTATATTGTAACTACGAGGGCTCACAGGATGGAAAATGTCGAGAAAAAAGTGAAATACCTAGAAGCAAGCATCACCACCAAATTCGAAGACACAATTGCAAAGGCCTTGGAACCCATACATCATTTCATCAAGGCTAAAGACCCCATGGGGAAGGGGAACCATGTCGATTCCAACCTGGAAGGAGAATCTAGACACCATTGATATGAGGGGTATCATCATTTCCATGGGGGTCACCAATATTCTAGCAATAAGACACCCAATATTGACATGCACAAATTTGACAATTCTAACCTAACAGTGTGGGTGGCACAAATGCGAAAATGTTTTCAACTCAACAATATTTCGGATGATGAAACCAAACTACATGTGGGAGCTCTTTACTTGGACCAAGAACGCTTGTAGTGGTGGAAATGGCATAAAAAATGCTACACAGGAAAGACAACTTGGAATATGTTCTCTAAAGACATTTATGCATGTTTTGACAGGGACTCTCACTTTTTAGGTTGCCTCACAAATCTCAAACAAACTGCCACAGTATGAGACTTCATCAAAACATTTTAACAACTGGCCATCTGGACTGAGGGCTTAGGGGATGCCTTCTATATGGAACATTTCATTAATGGCCTCAAAAGAAATCCAGGAACATGTTAGAATGCATCAACCAACTACTTGGTTGGAAGCTTGCCACAAAGCTTTAGATGTAAAAACAGTTAGTAATGCCCATTCCACTCATCCTTCATTCACATCAAATTCACTTCCAACCCCTACAAGTGGCCCCACCTAACCCTTAAGGTGAAAAAGGTGTCGCCAACGGAAATGGCTAAAAGGGGAAGACAAGGATTGTGTTACTATTGTGATGAGAAATATTCACCAGGCCAAAAATACAAGGAACTAAAGTTCTTTTATATTTACACAATTGAAATAGCCCAGATGATGAGGCCCAACCTGCTAAAGTGTCTAAGGAGGACGTAGCAAAACCCCAAGATACTACAACAAATACTACAACAACACTTGATGAACTGATTATCTCACTCCATGCATTAACAAGTATTTCTTCTCCACAAACGCTTAAATCAAAGGCTTTATTAAGAATCAATCAATGTTGGTGTTGATTAATAGTGGCATCACACATAATTTTGTCCATAAACAGGTTGTTGAGGACATGCATTGTTTTGTGAGGATAGTATCCAATTTTTAGGTCCTTATAGCTGAAGGGGGGACCATGAAATGTGAAGGAAGTTGTGAGAACATAAAGGTTTGTATTGGGGACTATCACCTCAAAACACATATGTTTTCCATTTAAATTGGAGGTTGTGACATCGTCCTCAGAGAAAAATGGATTCTAACACTAGGCCCCATTTCCATGGACTTCTAGGAGCTACATATGAGTTTCAAATAGAATGGATAAACTCCTATGCTTTGACGGATCTAGGAAAGTGCTCCTACTATCATCAGCTTGCATAGAATGGAGAAGCTTTTAAAAAATGGACACCATGGGGTAGTTTCTCAATTCAATTCAATGTAGGCCATTGAATCTGTTAAGAAATTTACCCAAGAACATAAATAAATTACCGAGAGGAATAAATATAAAATTAACCAGCAATAACCATAAACACATAAATACACATGTTTATTTGGGAAAACCCCAAATCTGGGGAAAAACCAATCATAATGAAATTTCATTATCCTTGGCCAAAACCCTGGCCAATCCGGCCAAGTGAGCCTTCATCGCTCACCTCCAGGCCTTTTCATTACAATGAAGTCCTTGAAGCCTTTTATAGGCTCCATTACATATAATACCACGGGCAGAATACC
>APFE031395100.1:63594-126660 GCA_000404065.3 Pinus taeda
GGGAAATGTTAGGGGAGGGAATTTTAACAAGGAATGGGAAAATATAAAAACATGGATTTTTAGGGATAATTCACAAAATGTTAACATATCATTTCATCTTTCAGGAAATCATTTGCAACGAAATACTTTATTAGGATTTTATCATAAGGGAAAACATGTATGATAGTGACTAAGGGAAAGGACATACATTGCAACAGGGGTATGGGACAGCATTGTTCATTTGAGTTGTTGTCCTTGAATGTACATCATGAAACAAACTCTGTTATTTGAAAGGGATTCATGTACATTTGATCGTAGGGGAAGGAGGGCTTTATTTACATTTTTGTCAAAAGGAGAAAAGGGATTTCATTGACAACTTCAAAAGGAAAAGAGTAAAAGGGAAAACAGAGTTTGGTTTTGGGAGACACAGCAACATTATTTTGTAGACCATAACCATAGCAATATGTCCATTTTCTGAATATATACAACTGCATCTTTTGTATTTTGTCTATGGATATCATAACAGCAGCATGCCTTCTCTTTTTTTTCTTTTTCTTTTTTTAATACACAGCAATATCTCTTCTTTTCATATTTGTTCATTTTGCATATTATTGCTATTTTTCTTTTCACGTAATATTTTTATATATTTTTTTTATTTTATTCTTTTGTTTTGTTTCCTTGTTGTTGGTCCATTTAGTTTGTTTGCTGTGGGGAGGGTATTTAGGGTTTGGTTGGAATATGAAGGGCATTAGGGTTTTGTGAAGGGATTTGGGGAGGGATAGGTTTTGTAGGAATATGGGAGGAAAAATTTAGTATTTCTTGCAAATGAAATAAGAGAAAACATGCATTAACATTTGTGAAATTAATTTAAAAGGAAACAAGGAGGGGATAAAAGGGAGTTAAAACCTTGAAAAAACACACAAACCCTAGCATAATGCCTACATTAACAATAGCTAAATTATCCTATTCTCTTGCAAATCTCAAAGGATAAAACCATTAGACACATCATCATTTAATCATCCCTTAGCATCATTGATGAATTTAGAGCCTACCTGGTCGATTTGGCACTTGGGAGGGTGATTTAATTGATTTAGCAGTTTTCTGGCAAACCCAGGCTGAGTGGTCGCGCCCCAGGTTCGAGTGGTCGCGCCCCCTCTGAGTGGTCGCGCCCATTTTAAAAACGCACTGTGGGAGTGGCTTTGAGTGGTCGCGCCGCCCCAGTTTCGAGTGGTCGCGCCCCCTTGGAAATGACCAAAATGCTGCAAATCGCCTTCCTTTGCTCTCTCTTGTGTTTTTCAAACTTGCAAATGCATAATGAGGCCATGAAGAGGGAAATTTAGTCTTTATAGGTCCACATTAGAAAAAATTAAATCATCAAACCCACTTTCTAATGTTGTATGCTTTGACATTCATTTTAACACTGTTTTTTAAGTTTCACTTTGCCTGAAATTGATCTTTTGAGTGCTTTCACTTGGTTCTTTTTGCAGGTTGACTGTCTGATGGACTCTGGCGAGGAAACCAGGGTTATTGCCGGCATTCTGAAGAATTTTGAAAATTTTCCTTATTTTTGCAAATTTCACATGACCTTGGGTTTAAAAACGGAGTTTTTAAATCCAAGGTATAAATGAGCTGTAGCTGATGAAAAATATCAATGGAACATATTACATACCCCCTTCTGGCTTGCTGGGGACTATTAGACTTTTGAATCATGACCTTGCAGTGATTTTGACCGAAACCCTAGACCTAGACTTGGGATTTCAAGATAAAAATAAAACAAGTGTGACACAAGCTCATTCAAATGATATGACCTGATCCAGCAAAGCCAAGAAGGGAACAAAGACCAGCTCCTCCATCAGTGTTATGGTATGCCTAACGGGATGCAAAACTAATGCTGATGAGACACCTACATATGCATATGCAAAGAGCTGTTGATCACCGATGGAGGGCTCAAGACCGACACTAACAGTACACAAGATGGACACGTGGAAGAAACTAGTATGCGTAGAGAGCCAAGGAGAGGTGACATGGTCATTGATGTGATACATCACATGATCACGTGGAGCCTTGTGTAATGAAACTAACCAATGTAATGGATAGGTCAAGGAGACATGGTGATTGGCATGCCACTAATGATGTGGTAGTATGGATAGATGATGGTGACATGGCATGTTGATATGGTAGCTTACTTGGCTTTCCAACATGGAACATGGGCCATAACTACATATTAAAAATGATTTGATGTGGTTTTTGATATGGAAGTCACCATGATAATCATGACGTGGAATCTAGAAGTCCAAACATTTAGATTTTTGTAAAAAATACCTTTTTTGGTTTTTCTAGATCTAAATTAATCCAAAAGATTTGGATTTTCAAATATATAAATACAAATTAATAATATAGATATCTAGATGAAAAAAAAAATTATGACATTGATTGATCTAACATGGCATGATGATAGCATGGATATTAGGAGTATGTTGTATTAAGGTGGAGGCCAAGTGGCATTTTCCATGGTGGAGTTGATGCGGAATTTGGGACAAATACATGTTTGTTGGAATTAGGATTCAACGGACTTTGGAAGAATATTGAAAGGTCCTATTAAATGGCTATGATTTTTAGATTGAATTTTTAAGCCCTAATCGTAGATCATGTGGGTCAAGGGGGGCTATGACCATTGGCTTGGCAGAAATGTGCTAAAGGGGTGAAAGTTCAATGGAAGGAATATCTTCTAGTTATTTGAATATTTGGATGAACAAACATCCAAAAATTTTGTGCTTGTAGAGTTAGTGAAAAATTTGGATGCAAAACATTTGGGATTTTGTGAAAATCAATTTTTTCCTAAATGTTAGATATTTACATAACATGATATCTAAGCGTATTGGAAAATGACAATGACATTTTTTAATTATTCTGGATGTCAGAGGAATTCTCTAGAGTATGGAACCTAGACCATAAATAATTTGGATGGTAAATTTCCATGAGGGATTGGGAATTTGAAATTTCTTGAAAAGAAGAAGTTGAAATGAAAAATAAATCTCATATCTAAATGCTGGGTAAGTAGTATGTGAAGTAGGAATGTGTAGTCCAAGTGGGAAAAGTCAAGCCATACAATGAGCAAAATGGAGGTGACATGGTCATTGATGTGGTAGATGATGTGGCAATCACGTTGAGTCTCATATGATGAACCTTAAGTTGTCTAGTGTGGACAAATCAAGGGAATGTGGTTGCCAATGTGGCAGTATGGATAGAGAATGTTGACATGGCTATTAGTGTGGTTTAATAGTATCGCATTTTTAAGCTGCCTCGTTCGATTCACACTTATATTGAGAGGGATGGTGAATTGATATAACATAATTTCTTACTTATTTAAACTTTCATGAATCATAGCCAAACAATCTCACATATGGAACACAAGATATAAATGGAAATTTATTTATAATATATATTTGTAGGCACCAAACTCCATGATACACAAATCCCCTTCATTGCAATATTTGTAGGAATCAACCTAAAGAAGACGCCAACCCCTTTAGCTACAAGATTTATAGGAAATAACATATAGGAGACATCAATCCATTCTATTGCAAGATTTGTAGGCACCAACCTATAGAAGACATCAATCCCCACTATTAAAAATATTCGTAGGCACCAAACTACTTCATTGGGTCTACTTACTACTCCTTACTTCACCAAGTATGTCACTTTCTTCTACCTTCACTAGGTTTTCTTGCTGATTTTTCCTTCATCGGGTTTGCTTGCTGCTTCTAGCTTCACCATGTCCATTTCTTCCAAAACTCGTTTTTTCCCCCTCTTACTATGAGCAAACTTGTACAACATGCAATGTACCCAATTTTTCAAAACTAATTTTGAAATTTTTAATTGAGGAACTTTTATATGTCTCCTCATATCTATGAAATTTTCATAGTTTGAAAAGTTATAGAAAATTTCTAAACTGACCTATTTGATTATGATTTTAGAACTATTCAACAATATTAACTTCCACAAGATATATATTTAGAATTATATTGAACCAATGTTTGAATTTTCTATCATAGGTACCTAAATGTCCTTTATATTTCAAAATCTGAAACATCTCTAAAAAGGAAAAAGTTATAACGAAAATTCCAAGCCAACCTGTTCGAAGCATACTCTAGGAGCATTCAAAAAACCTAATTTCCTCATATCATATATTTGAAATTATATGGAACCAAGTTATAAGGATTTTAAGATAGGTACCTTGATATCTCTCCTTAGTCTCCTCAATATTTCATAGTTTGAAACATCTCATGAAATAGTTATAGCGAAAATGCCTAGATGACCTATTTGAAGCATTTTTTAGGAGCATTTACGAACTGTAACTTCCTCAGAGCATATCTCCAAAATTACAATGAGTCAAAGTATAAAATTTCTACCACAAGTTAAATAGTTTGAAATGTCTCAGAATAAAAGTTATGATGAAAATTACAATGAGTCAAAGTAGCATATCTCCCTCAACATTAAAAGTTAAATTTATCTCGCCCAAGTTAAATAGTTTGAAATGTCTCAGAATAAAAGTTATGATGAAAATTCCAAGATGACTTTTTCACTCCACAAATCACATTTTTGCTCCACCTTTAGATCCCCAAGAGTATTCCACAATTTTTTTTTTGCACACTTCAGATCTCTTCTTAATTATATGGTCTTCAAATGAATTCATATATCTTTTATTTATAGTGTTTATACATTCACTTATTGGGTTGACTTGTAAAACTAGCTGTGTCGACCTATACTTTTTTGTTGGGATGACCTTATAGAATATTTCATATCTCCACATTAAAATGGACTTAGAGGGAGTTCCATATATCATTTGAAAGATATTCAAATAATATTTTAAACCATATATTCTATGCTCCAATTTGAGCTATGTTTTAATGGTAAAAATTCCTTGAAATATAGGTTATCCAAACTAGGAATCAAGAAATAAATGGGTATCCAAACAATAATTCCAACAATCTTAATCTTGAAATCTCTATCTTGGACATATGTAGTCTCCCCCTATATTTGACGTTAATGAAGACCATATTTCCAATAATATTCCAATGAATTTTACATTCTCATTATATCACCTAACTTTTACATAAATGACAACACAATATCAACAATCTCCCCATTTGTCATTGATGGCAACCCGAAACATTTGAGCATTACTATTGAACAACTCCCCCTATCTATGATTTCTGCCCCTTTGAAATCAATGGAAAAGGGATAATATCCTTGTCCACACCTTCTAACTTTGTCTAAAAATTTCCCCCCTTTGACATCAATGTGGCAAAGGGCTACTCTCCCTGAGCTTATTCTTTCCTTTATTAATGTTTTGATAGGGATATTACAACAATTTTTTCCTTTAAATTCATTTAGGATATATGCATTACTTGAGCTTCTATTTTATTTTTCTACCAATCTCTCGGAACCCGCTTCACATATTTCACATCCTTTAGAATAAAATGTGAGTTCATATCCTTTATCAGACATTTAACTTACACTTATAACATTGTGTTTAATACCTTCAACATATAAGACATTCTTAGTTTTATTCTTTCCATGATCAAGACTAATTGTGCCCTTTCTAGCTATCCTTGCTAATACATTATCACCAAGGGTAACATTTCCTCCTTTTTATTCTTTTAGAGTAATAAATTTAATTTTATCTCTTGTCATGTGTTTTTAAACATCCTCTATAAATAAACCATTTGGTTGTTTTTCTTTGAGAATATAGAGCAAGTACACATTCCTCTTATATTTCTTGCTTCTTTTTCCATACCTTTATGCATCATGCTCCTTTCTTGGTAATATATTTTTCCTTGTTTTACTTGGGAAACTATAGTGTGTTACTTCTATAATCACATGCCATGTTCCCATAGTTATTGCACCTATCATGCGTTTAACATGATCCAAAAGGAGGATAAAATGAGTTGTATATTCTAACACCGCCTTCATTAGTTTTATTGTTTAGAAAACCAATCTTTGAGGTCTTATAAGATCATCTAGTTCTATTTCTCACGTAGTCATTTCTTACATAAGTTGTATCATTTATTTCTTTATGACCAAAATTATTACAAGCAAATCAATATGGCAAATAAGGTATTTTTATATTGAAATGTAAAAAGCCTTCATGGTGGGTTAACTCTTTTGAATTCATTCTTGTTGATAATCAAGTATCTTCTAGTATTCATCTCCTTTCCTGGTGCTACTTTTAATGTTGAGGGAGATATTGAAAAAATCAACACAGATTTTGGGATTTTCTTCATTTTACTTTTCAGATGGCTTTTTTGCTTGATTCTTCCTTGGAGGTATTAGGATTTTCCTTGTATCCAAGACTTGTTTTAATGAAAGGTTACCTATAATTGTTGAGAATATCATCTGAGATTTCAAAACATCTTCCAAACTTAAATCTTTGATTCAATTGGACATTTTCTTTCTCTATTTCCTTTCTCAAGGAAATAACTTCTACTTCTAGCTTTCCACAATCTCCTTCCTTTTATTTCAACTAGATTCTCACTAGTTATATCATATTTTCCTCTTCTAGTTGTGACTTTGGGATGTAAATTGTTGTTTCATCGAAATCATGATCCTTTTTCTTCTTAATGCAATAACTCCTAATTTTTTATCTTGCCTCTAAATCTATCTATTTCATATAGAGAACTAACAAGTTATGCTACGATATTTACTACTCCATCAATATCATCGTGATCTTAATTTGATTTCTCTTTTTTATTGTCTTTATATTTTTTATCATTAGTATTTTCATAAATGGCTATGAAAAGAACTTTTTATTTATTAATATTGGATGCATATTCATCACTCTCTTCTAAGGAGCTACTATCTTCCCTAGAATAAAAATATTTCTTCATGGAATACTTTCCTCTTTTGTGTATATATTACTTGATTCTATTTTCATGCTCTTCTTCGTCATCACTTTTGTTAGAGTCGGTCTAGTAGCCCTCCATCAGCGATCAAAGCTCTTTGCATTTGCATAAGTAGGTGTCTCATTAGTGTCATCTTATTGCATTCCATTAGGCATGCCATAACCCTGATGGAGGAGCTTGTGTCTTTTATTCCCCTCTTGGCACTGCTGGATTAAGTTTGTTTCAGTCAATAAATTCCTTACAGGGTCATTGGTCTTGTCTTGAAATCAAGGTCCTAGGTCTAGGGTTTACTCCAATTTTGTCTTTTGAGGTCAATAAGTGCCCAGCAGGCTAGAGGGATGTCCATCAAAGCATCACTTCAGATGATTTCATATTGTATAGCTAATTTTTACCTTGAGTTCAAAAACTCTGTTTTTGAAGGCAAGGTCATTTTCTCATTTTTGTAAAAATTTGTAAAAAAATTCAAATTCTCCAGAAGTCAGCATGCGGCCTTGGTCTCCTTTGCCAAGACTCCTCAGAAGCTATCCCTACAAAAATTTTCAAGAAAAAGCATCATTTCAACCAATTTCATGACAAAAAGGAAACCAGAAGTCAGCAGCATTTAAATTTTGAAAAGTGCCATGTTATAAACATTAGAAAGTGGGTTTGAGGGGAAATTAATTCAAATCAAGTTTATAAAAGCTCCCCTCCCTTCATTTTATCATTATTTGCCTCCAAGACTCCAAGAGCAAGTGTGAAAGGCGACTTAGTGAAAAAAATGGGCGAAATTGTTGTGAGAGCCCGCGCGCTATGCATCAGGACCTGCGCGCTACGCGTTGGGCAGGCGCTACACGTCGGGGCAGTCATCGCAGTGGGAAAAAGACACAGGCGCTACGCGTTAGGCGCGCGATACGCGTCAGGACCTGCACGCTACGCATTGGGGTTTACACACAGAAGAATTGCCTTCAAACCTCAAATCGACCCCAAATCTCTTCAAGGTTGCAGGTAGGCCTCCAAACATCAAATTATATTGCTTGCTAAAGCTTGAATCAACATTTAAATGTCATCATTTTGAAATGAGAAGTTCATGTGTATTTTACTTATAAATGTCAAAGTGCAAGCAAGGCTGGGGTTTTGCTTTTGCTGCTCAAGGTCATCCCTTTTCACCCCCATTTTTTCCCCACATCCCATTACCATCTCCCTTGTCATTTTCACCTAATCTCCCTAACAAAAATACCAAAAGCCCTAAAACCCTATCCCTATCCCTAAAATTCAATAACATAACCCTAAACCCTACTTCCCATAAAACCCCTGCAAATTATAATTGTATGATGTTGTATATGTCATAATTCCTTCCCTAAATCCCCTTTTACTTATATTTTCCCTCAGTTCCCTCAAAAGTCTCCCTTCCCTAACATCTCCCTTGTGTTATTTGTCCCCTTGAAGCAACATTTCAATAGTTAAAACAACAGTTTTTTGAGCAGAAGCAACAATACATTTCACCCACTTTGCTCTTGAAACCATGTCAGAAATCGAAACCGATTATGAGCAAAGTGATGACCGTGAGTCAACACCAGAGGTTGAGGTACAAAGGATGCCTCACAGGGGTAGAAAAAGTGGTCACCATGTGAGAGAGGAGCCCACCTCTTTGACCTATTTACAGGCTTGTCCACTTGCAGTCACATGTTTCCTCCATCAATCATGTTATGAATTTTGCGAGAGGATTTCTCAAATTCAGCATCATAGGGAAATGGTTCACTTGTTTGTTTTTCATCTGCACAATGGGCATGTGAATCTTGCAGGGGTAGATTTTACATTGTCACCTGAGATTGTTGCTCAAGCAACAGGGATACCCAATGTTGGAGAAGAGTGGAACAAGCACCAACTATTGGACATATTTCATTTTGAGCCCTACATTAAACCTGTATTTATGAGGTAGATAACTCCTGTGTTTCCTTTCAGATTCTTGAAGGATGAGTATGCGCCCCTGATGAGACTCATCATTCGCTATTTCACCTGTGAGGGCAGATTTTCATGTGTGTATTCATATCATATCCGCTTGTTGATGCACTTCACACGGGTACGGATGATGAACATACCATTTTTTCATGTGCCGGAATATTGAGAGGATGGTTCCCTTGGTGCAGATAAAGAGCCCAGCACAGCAACACGGGAGCATCTACCATTATGCTGTGATCCAGATTGTAGTCATGCATCAGTTGGCCCAGCAAGGTTTTCTATGGGAGGACTTCATCTCTCGAGATTTCTTCGCAGCGCCACCACCCCCCGGGGTTGTTCATGAGGAGGGAGGACCTTCACAGCAGTATGACATCCCTGAGCCTAGACATGTCAGTTCCCCTTCATTGGTCACATATCAGAGAGGCCACAGGGCCTTATTTGCATCAGCTCGGCGAGTATTTTCTCCACAGCAGGTGGAAGGGGTCTCGCCTTCTTCATCAGCACCGTGAGTGTTATCTCCACACCAGGTGGAAGCGGCCTCGTTTCCGACAGCAGCACAGGTATCAGAGAGGGGAAAGCAGCCTAGGATTGAGGAAGGATTTTCATTTGATCCAGATATTGACATCATTGATATTGAGGATAGCTCCCCTGCCTCAAAGCTCAAGGAGATCATCCGAGAGCAAAGGACCGAGAATGATTCACTGCACAAGAAATTGCAAATGGAAAAATGGGTAATTAACTATTTAGAGCAGCACAACAAACAGTTGGAGGATGAGCACGAGCTTTATGAGCAACGGAAGATTCGTGAAGACCGGGAATTGGCCCGTAGGAGACCCGGTGATTTGACACCCATAGATCGAGAATCCATGCTTATTCGGGTGAACGCTCATTTGGAGAAGTTGCTGGCCAAGGCTAACAAGGATAAGGACATGCTCCGCCACATGAAGGATCATTATTGGGCTCGAATGCACGTATGTAAGGCAAAAATGAAGGTGCTCAAAGGACGGTTGGCCAAGGCACTAAAACGAAGAAAAAGGCCAGATCCCCTACACATCTTGGCTGAGGCTTCCTTGAAGGAGCATGGTGCTAAATGACTCAACCCCAACACAAATTTCAAAAAATTTTGAGCATTTTTGGTCACTTGTGAATTTTTGGTCAAAAAACAGGTTTTCTCCACCAATGAGTCACGCACCGTGCGCGACCCTTTCGATGGGAAGGTCCATTTCAGGAAAAGTTTTCATTTTTGGATTTTTCAGGACAAAATACACTTGCTCAGCAAGTACCAAGAAATTTCACCAAGTTTTGAGCCTCCAGAAGGTCAAAAAACAAGCAAAAAATGACTTTCTGCCACCTTTTTGACACACATGAAGAAATCTTGGGAGATTTCCATTTTGGAGGGGCACATGGACACCAAATTCAGACATTCCACTTGGGTTGGAAAGTAGACATCCAGACCTTTACAACCAGCCCACTTTTACCTCATTTGGACACCTGGAAGTGCCTCACAAACTGCTCCAAAGGCGCGCGACCTGTTTAGAATCAGGGCGCGACACGTTGGGAAATTTTCACAGAAATGCACCTACAGCTCAGCAAAACGCAGTTTTGACTAGGTTTGACTTTTTGGAGTGGATTTTGATCCTCCTTGATGTAAATTATGTAATTTTATGATATTTTGACACTCATTTATCTCTTCTAGAAGATTCATTCATAATATAGGCAAAAATTTAATGAATGAATTGGTTTCCTAGCTTATAGAGGCAAGTTGTTTTGACTGCCTAGATTTTAGTGCTCAGTTTGGAATTGGTTGAAACAGCTCCTAGGATAGTGAGCTCGACCCCTAGAGGCAAGGAAAGATGTTAGATTGCCTATATTACGTACTTTCTTTGTCATTTTCATGGTTGGACTCTTGAGGGAGAAAGCTTTTATTGTATTACTCATTGTATCTCTACATTTTTGGCAAAGGAAGAAAGACCAGGGTTTTGCAGTCCTTTTTGGGATTCCTGTGGTTACATGTATTGATGGTGTGTTTCTCTTTGTACTTTTAAGTTTGTTATGTGAATCATCTTCTTACTTTTGCTTCTGCAAATTAGGCAAATGAAGTGTTAAGGTAGAATTCATGGTTGCTATGCTATGCCTTTAAGTTTGCTTAATATCAATGTTTTCAGCTGTTTAAGGAGAATTCAAGGTGATTGCTTGCTCTCCTTAGCTCCTCACCAGTCATTCTCATCCATTAAAAACTTTCAAAGGCATCAATACAGTCTCCTACCTCGCCCCAAAGAGCCCCCTGCGAAAACTGCGTCCAATCCCCGCACCCAAAATTGCCTTTCCCCAATTTTCCACCAAAACCCTAAAAATCCCAAATCAAACCTTTTATCAGTTTACTAGCCTAAAATCAGTGTTCTTTATTGGTTATCTCTGCCCGTTGAAGATCTTTGCCGAGATAGACCGGAGAGAGCCCTCTCCTGCCCCGTAGGGCTAGCTACGAGGCTAAGTGGTTTGATGTTGCCTTGGAGTTTACCTTTCTCAGCCTGAGGTGAAATTTCAAGCGCTAACAGGCCCAACTTGAAGATTTTTTCCCCAATCCAAGTATAGGAGGCAATTTTTCTGACAATCTTACTCTTCTCCTTTGAAGCTAGGTGAGGAGGGAAATGGAAAATAGATATATAGTTGGAAATGTCATCAAACCATGCATAAATAAGTGATATGGAAAAAAATGCTTATATGGGAGTTGGTCATCTACCACTTCTTCATCCATAGACAAGGTTAGCCTTGATAAGAAATCTGCAACAACACTAACCTTCCCTGGTTTGTCAACAATAGTCAAGTCAAATTGTTGCAATAACAATAACCACCTAATTATGTAATTTATGAATTTATTTGAATAATGTGCAATGAAGAGGATCATTTTTCAGTTACAGTATAGTTTAGTTCAGCCTTAGACATTTTTTTTCTAATGAAATAAATTGCATAAGGGAGTTTACCTTCAAATTGTCTTAGATCTGCCCCAATTTCCATGTTTGATGCATCTATATGAATGTGAAAGGGAAATGTGAAAGGGAAATGTCCATTTTGGAACTCTGAGGATAGATATTTTCATCAATTTTTCTTTTATACTCTTATTTTCTTCTTGACAAGGATTTGTTGAACAAAACTCGACATATTTGGTTAGAAAGGAAAATAAAGGGGAAGCAATTTTACTAAATTTTTTATAAATTTTTTATAATATCCTATAAGGCCCAATAATCTTTTAACATATATTTTATTTTGAGGAATACAAACATTTTTAATGATGCCTATTTTACTAGGGTCCACTTGGATTCCTCTTGAGGAGAGGAAAGGTTCCATAACAATTCCCTCAGTCATTAGGAATAGGAACTTTCATGGCTCAAGGAGAGGTTCATCTCCCCACACCTTTGTAAGACCTTGCTCAGGTTTGAGAAATATTCTTGGAAATCATCCCCATTAGGTGTGAAGTCATCCATATAGTTTTCTACCAAAACATGCACAAGATCATAGAATATGCTAAGCACAAACCTTTGGAAGGTGGCATGAGCATCACATAAGCCAAATTGGAGGACTTTGTAAGTAAAATTCCTAGAAGGACATGTGAAGGTGGTCTTATCCTAATCTTTAGGACTGAATTGGATCCAATTGTACCCATTCAACCCATCCAAAAAGGAAAAGATTTTTTCCACACAAGCACATGAAGGACTTGGTCAATGAAGGGAAAAGGGAAATTATCCTTCTTTTTGGATTTTTAAGTTCTCTATAGTCAACATATAGTCTCTAATTTCCATTTTCTAGGGAAAAATAACCAAAGGAGACACCTATTCACTATCTGAGATTGGATAGATGTACCATGCATCCAATAATTTCTGAAATTATTCCTTCAAAATATATTTTAACATGGGATTCATTTTCCTTCAAGGCTGGAAAAAAGGCTTGTGATCCTCCTTGATGTATTTGTGGTGAATGCACATATAAGGATGTCATCCTTTCATCCCCTTGATAAGGAGCTCAAAATTTGTCAAAAAAATCAAAGTGTCAGAATATTGATAAGCTTAGCTTTAGATCGAAGAGCTCGTAATTCTGAATCCAATGGTGTGAACGACACTAAAATCTAAGCTTGTATGTAGGAGTTAGAGCAATTCAAAGTTCAAGTTTGACTTGGACACGTGGTAGGATTCAATGACATGGAAAAGGTCCCAACGAATGGGGAAGTGACAAGTGGCAGGTTTCCATTGGGCCCTGCATATCACATATCAGAAGAGTTAAGGTAATCGGCCCCCGGAGCAGTCAGAGTTGTGATGCAATATATCTCAATCACAAATCGACGAAGGGTCAGCGTTACAAAATCGACCCCAGCATAGATAGGTTGCGATGTGATCGCAATCGTATATCGCAAGTGGATAAAAGTCAGCCTCGGTAAAAGCATGGTTGTGATACGATTTATTGCATATCGTAATCGCAGAAAAGTCCTGCATTATATTACCACAAGTTCTCCACCGATGCGAAATGTGATATGATATCTTGGATGTGATACCACTATAGGTTACAATTTAATATCCTGTTGGGTCCACAATATCTCAATCACACAAATCACCCATTTTGTTCACATATCTTAAGACCACAGGATCTTTCGCCAATTGTGACTTGCGACAAAGCTGCAGAACCGTCACCTTAACCTCCGGACTAACCACTTTGTATGTGACCACTCAGCCTTAACTGCGAGCTATGCTTGGAAGTTGATGGGACCCTCGATTTCAGTGGAATTCCCAGATTTAACTCTAGATAATGAATTTAACTGGCAGTAAACCAGATTTGGAGGAGAAAATTGTGGAAAGACTGAAAGAAGTCATAACTAAGGCATTTTTCGACCAAGTGGGATGAAAAAAGAGGCTAGATAGCCATTTTGGATATTCTGAACTGATTGGAACAGATTTCAGGATCAAAGGATCACTTTTGGATAGGCTTTGTGAAAATTGAAGCCTATGGGTGCCATGGTCAACCAGAGTGTTGTTCAGTTTAAGGAGGAGTATAAAGATGGAGATGACCTTGCAAGGGTCTTCTAGCCTCCATGTGTTTTCTGTAGCAACCATTACATCAGTGTTGTAGTTTTATCTCTTCTTTTCTCTATATGTTTTTTGGAGAAGAGACTTATTGATGTACTTCAAGTGGATTGTGGTACTATTTTATGCTCTTTGAAGTCGAAGTATGGGTTCTTGGTGTAAGATGTTTGTGTTTTCTAAAGTTTGACATGTTTGATTGTCAGTTAACATGTGTATGGAGTGTGAAAATTTGCAGAAGTAGTTTCTTTGAAGGAGAAACTAACAATTCCATTTCAACAGTTTATGTACTCTTCCTTTCTAGATATTGAGCATAATGACAAGGGGTCATGCCCTTAGAGATGATCCAAGGAGATGTAGCCTAGGAGGGGTGAACTCCTTTAACAATGGCTGTTGTATTACTAGTGTTTTGGTTTCATGGTATAAGTTTTCTTCATGAAACTAACTTAAGTAAATACACATAAAATTCATGTTTTTTACTTTCTGTTTTAGAGTACAAACCTCAAGCACATTTTTATATTCTAAATGGATAATTAGCACAACATTACTAATCTTCTCCATTTCAGATCAGGTTGGTATCAAATCTTTGGTTTGCTTTGTGCAAGGAGGAATTGACTGTTGTTTGCAAGTAAATTTTTTTTGAAGCTTAAGTGAGAAGGTTTTGGAAAGAAGAGCAAGATTGTTATAATCTCCACCACTAAGTTCTACCTCAAAATGCAGTAGAAGCTTCAAGAAAAGCATGTCCTAAGGAGGAGAGCTTGCAATAATGTTAGAGGATGTGAAGGCTTTAAGAAAGGATTTCTTAGACATGGCAAAAATGGCGAAAATCCTCTAAGAAGAGAGGAATACCAAATTGCAAGGTAAAGCTCTAGACCTCTAAGAGGAGAATGTTCTCGAAGGGAAGAAGGTAACAAGAATGGTCATAAACCACCACCTTCTCCACAATCTTCATGTTTTTCTACAACTCTTATGCAAGATGCTAGTGTAGAAAGTCCCTCACAGAAGGTAGATGGATAAGTTTGTACCTTCTGTCCAAATGATGTGGAATATGAGATTCTATCAGCACCCAAATTCGAGGAGCTGAATGAAGAGAGCCAAAGAGTCTAAGAAGACACATCCAGAATCAAAAGGGAGTTCGAAACATCTTCGTATGTCAATCAAAAGATGTGGAAAATGGTAAGAATTTACATGCTTCTTCCTTATGCGAAAGTGTTGACGTAAATTCATTTGCAACCTTTGAAAAACATAGTAAAGGCATTGGATCCAAGCTCTTGACCAAGATGAGTTACAAGGGAGGAGGACTCAAAGTAAACTATCAAGACATTAAAAATCCAATTGAGGCCAAGGAGATGCCTAAATATGAAGGCTTAGGCTATGTAGAAAAAGAAGAATGGTCTTCTAGTGACAACACATGGGTATCATGTTCATTTTTCTATAAGAAAGGACATGACGAGGAAATATTTTGGGAGTTGCATCCATAATTGGTTCCCGCTTGGTTCCTCAAGTGTAAGGAGGACTCGAAGTGAAAGCAACTCCAAAGAGAGATGAAGATGTTGAAGAAGAAGGGAAGCTAAATTCTTATTTCCATGCAATTTCCTCACGCAAGCAGTGTAAGCCAAAGGACAACAAACAAATGTATATCCATTATGTTAATTCAAATTTTGTTCATAATGGAAAGCAACACGTAGATTTGAATAACGTGTTGAGGAATATGTTTCCATGCACCTTTTGCCTTTCAACTAACCATTGTGTAGATAAGTGCGATAAAAGGAAAGCAATCATCAAGAATATGTTTATGTCTACTCGAATTGAGACCGAAAAGAGAAAATCTCATCCAAGGTTAAAGGCAAGTGAGCTGAGAGAAGCTCAAAAGAACTTTGGTACTCACTACAATATCAGTGGGCATTGGGTCAAGAAGTGTTGGAAATTGTTTCCACAAATTCATCCTAGTAAGTGCAAGCAAATCATGCAAGCACCAGAAGAGGAACCGACAAAAGAAAAAGTGGTGCAAGATGTGACCATCCTTGAAGTACCTTCAGAAGAAGAGAAAGTTGAAATAGAGGGTTCATTTATCTGGTTGGGTAAGAAATGAGTGGACAATTTGTCCAGTTGAAGTTTGTAAATTTTTGTTTTGCACTAGTTGCATATCCCCATAGTTGGGTAACTTGTAAAAATGATGTTCATAAATAAATTACTTATATTCAAAAATGTTTTCTTGAAGCATTACAATGCTAGTTTGGCTTGTTGATAGCCAATTTGAATGGAAAATTTGGGAGTCAAGTTTATTCCATTTTGTAAAATGCATTTTTATTCATAGTTTGAGAAAGCATTTTAAAACCTTGTATGAGTAGTTGTAGCAAATTTAGTATGTTCCAATTGTGTTTAGCACTCAATTTATATGAGTATTCACTATGTGAGGCTTGTTTTGGTTCATTTGGAAAAGTCTTTTTAGGATCTTATCCTCAATAAAGATTTTGCAAATGAGCACCTTGGAATTATTTTGGGGAAGGATGTTGTTGTTGATGGTCACAGTGACATGGAAAAGTCGAGAAGAACATCGAACTTGAGTTATTTGGTCAAGTTATATTTTAAGTTCAACTTGAGAAATAGCCAAGACAAGTAAAAGTCAGAGCACTTCAAACATCGATTGGATCGAGTTTGGAAAAATGAAGGAACTGTACCTTCAAATGCTAAACAATTGAAAGTAAACTTTTGGAGATCAAAAGTTTTTCAGTGGGGAAGAGTGATCAAGAGCTCAAAATTTGCCAAAAAAATAAAAGTGTCAGAATCTTGATAAGCTTAGCTTCAGATCGAAGAGCTTGTAATTATGAACCCATTGGTGTGAACGACACTCAAATCCAATCTCGTATGCAAGAGTTAGAGCAAGTCAAAGTTTAGGTTTGACTTGGACATGTGGTAGGATTGGATGAAAAGGAAAAGGTCCTAGCGAATGGGGAAGCACCAAGTGGCAGGTTGCCATTGGGTCCCACATATCGCATATTGGAGGACTTAAGGTAATCAACCCCCAGAGCAATCAAAGTTGCAATGTGATATATCATAATTGTAGATTGACGAAGGGTCAACATTACATAATCAGCCCCGACGCAGAGAGGTTGTGATGTGATCACAATCGCATATCATGTTAAAAATAGCAACAAGAAATGTTAAAAATAGAAATGCTATAAATAACATTGCTATAGATATCATTTCAGGATATTCCAATTTTAATTTGTCCTTGAATTAAAATTCGAATTTAGTCTCACTAGTTGTTTGAAAAATAATTAATTAACTCATCCTGAGTTAATTAGTTGGAGAAATTCAAACATGAAGTCTTTGTGAAGTCATGCAATAGTTATCCCTTTGATTGAGAAAGTTATCCCTTAATTAAGGAGATAATGATGAGTTGTATTTGAGTTGTAATTAGTTAGCTCAGTTACCTGAGTTAAGTCTAGTTAGATTAGTTCCAGACAGTTTGTGGAACTGATTGTGAGTTCAGTCAATTAATGCATGCATGCATGAAACTAGTGTACTCCAGATAACTGAATATTCTCTCATAAATAACTCATGCATGTCAGTTCAGACAAAGGCATAGTTGAGATTAAAGGCAGGGACATTGTACCATCAGTTGCTAGAATTTTCCTATAGGAAAATCTCTTTCATGCAGAAGGAATTCATTCCTTGAGATTTGCGCAGTTTTACAGTGTGTTGGAGAATTTTGTGAGATCAGTGTCACACAAGGTTACAGTAGGAGCACCCAAGGAAAACAGCGCAAGGAAATAGGAGGCTTGGAGGACAAAGGGAAAGGCATATATGAGTTTTCTATTCTGCCTATGTGCAGTGAGAGGGATTGTACTGAGAACTGGATAGCTGTGAGAGCTAAAGCTTTGTGTAATCCTAAGATATTTCCACTTGTATGATAATACAGGTAGCGGGGTTTTTAGCTAAGGCTTTCCCCAGAGTATTTTGATGTGTTTCATGTGTGATTGATTCTTCTTCTCTGTTATATGTGTTCTGTTTGATCTTGCTCAAATCGATTAAGATTTCGCAAGTTTGATAGTAGAATTAGATTAAGTATTTTGCTTTAGTACATTGCATAATTAGATTAATCTACAGTGATAATTTCTACATATCACAAGTGGATAATAATCGACGCTGGTAAAAGCACGTTTGTGATGTGATTTATTGCATATCGCAATCGTAGAAAAGTCCCTCATTATATTATCGTCGTTCCCCGCTTATGCGAAATGCGATATGATATCCCGAATGTGATGCCACTATAGGTTGTGATTTAATATCCCATCAGGTCCACGACATCGCAAACACACAAGTTACCCATCTTGTTCATAGACCTTAAGACCACGAGGTTTTTCGCCAAGTGCGACTTACGATAGAGTTGTGGAACAGTCGCCTTAACTGCCGGACTAACCACTTTGTATGTGACCACTCAACCTTAACTACAAGATAGGCTTGGAAGTTGGCAGGACTGCCGATTTCGGCAGAACTGCCAGATTTAACTCCAGATAATGAATTTAATTGGAAGTAAGCCAGATTTGGAGGAGAAAATTGTGGAAAGACTGACAGAAGTCATAACTAAGGTAATTTTGGACCAAATGGGATGCAAAAAGAGGCTAGATAGCCATTTTTGGATATTCTGAACTGATTGGAATAGGTTTTAGGATCAAAGGAACACTTATGGATATGATTTTTTCAAATTGAATCCTATAGGTGCCATGGTCAACCAGAGTGTTGATTCAGTTTAAGGAGGAGTATGAAGATGGAGAAGACCTTGCAGGGGTCTTCCAACCTCTGTGTGCTTTCTACAGTAGCCATTACATCATTGTTGTAGTTTTATCTCTTCTTTTCTCTATATGTGTTTTGTAGAAGAGACTTATTGATGTACTTCAAGTGGATTGTGGTATTGTTTTATCCTCTTTGAAGTTGGAGTATGGGGTCTTGGTGTAAGATGTATGTGTTTGATGAAGGTTTACATGTTTGACTATAGGTTAACATGTGTATGGAGTGAGAAATTTTTCAAAAGTAGTTTCTTTGAAGGAGAAACTAACCATTCCATTTCAGCAGTTTATGTATTCTTGCTTTCTAGATATTGAGCATAATGAGAAGGGGTCATGCCTTTAGATCTGATCCAAGGATATGTATCCCAGGAGGGGTGAGCTCCTTTAACAATGGTTGTTGTATTACTAGTGTTTTGGTTTCATGGTTTAAGTCTTCTTCATGAAACTAGCTTAAGTAAATACACATAAAATTCATGTTTTTTACTTGTTGTTTTGGAGTACAAACCTCAAGCACATTTTTATATTCGAAATGGGTAATTATAACAGCATTACTAATTTGCTCCATTTCAGATCACCCCTTGATGAAAATTCATCAATATGTTGTTTTAAGATAGTGAATAGTTAGTCCTCCTGATCAGCTAAAAGTGAGGAGTCGATTTTCAACATTTTATAGGGGTGATTTCTACTGTTTTTATGTTTTTTTATTCTCGGAACCAACAATAAAAAATTATGCCCATATTCTGTCTTGGGAACAACTAAGTTTCCCTATGGATGAGCCTTCTTTTAGCCCATCCATATTCATGGTAGCATGATATAAATTTAGCAAAAAAATATCAACCAAATCATCTTCATTAGCCTGCTTGTTGCCAAGGGTGGTTTCTAATGTACACACAAGGTAGGATGATGAAAAGAAATAATCGAATTCTTCTTCTTCCTCTACCCATGTAGGAAAGTCATTCTCAAAAATAGTTTGAGTTGGGGCATATAATACAAGTTGTTTTCGGGATTTCCCATTGATGATGGCCGTGTTGCTAGCCCTACATCTGATATATGCATCAACAATAGCTAACCATGGTCCCCCTAATATGAGTATATATCCATTAAACTTGGTTTGGGATGGAGGACAAGGGAGTTTGTGGTATATTTTGAGGAGTCAATAGAGACCATTACATATTCTATGATATATTTTGGTGCTACTATTGATTTATCAGCAAGTTACAACATAGTAGTGATATTTCTTAAAGATCCTTGAACTTTAAGTTTAAGCATGGTTTTCTTGCTCATGACATTCATTGTAGCTATTGGGTAAAGTAATTATGAGTTAAATTAATTTTCATTAAATCATTAATCCAGGTTCATATACTTGTGAAGTACAATTGCACAATATATGCTAGGAAATCAACTTTCAATTTTAATTCTAAAAGAATAATTCTAATAGCAAGAAATGAATGGGTAAATGTATGCAAATGAATCAAAAGAATGTGATGAAGTGAAAATGAAATCTGAATCTAAAATCAATTGAATTTTAAAGACTACAAATGCAAGGAAAATCTATGAGATGAAATCTAGTCAAAGGACACACATATAATTATGATGGAAGTAATGAAATGACGATTCTTGAAGGTAGTAAAAGAAAAGGAAATATTCTAATCTAGTGAAAGCAAAGACAATATATTCTAGGAAAGAAAATAAATTTTAATATAATGAAGTAAAAGACACTTATGCTAATGAAAACAATAAATATAATCTAATGAAATCAATTAAAATTAATATATCCAAATCATGAAATCTTAATCTATGAAAACATTTCGAAATTTAGTCTATAAAAGCATGTAAATCTTTGATCTAGGAAAGCAAGTAAATCTAATATATGAAAGCTTGCAAATTTATTCTATGAGAATGATGCCATTTAACAATGAAACCATTGAAGACTATAAATCAATTCATAAATTCAGTGTGTGTTCAAAGCTTACAGTTCATTCATAAATTAAAATCATGATTTTGCTAAGAATGCTTGTGTAACAAAATTATGATATGAAATAATTTATGCGAATGAAATGAATGTTATTAATATGAAAAATAACAAAAATAGAATGAACAACAAAGCATCTAATCAAAAGACTTGAAATAAACATTGTAGAAAATGATCGTAAAAGAAACTAATCTATCTTGCAAAAATGAAACATTAAAATACACTCATACACATCAAGTGGCCATCTTGAAGTGCATGAGAGGTGGAATGTTCAAGAAACTATTGGTCAAACACTAGATCTCATCAAGAAGGCACAACCATATCAAGGGATTACATTAACTGAAGTGAACTTCAATAGTATTCATAACATCAAGTATAAGAAGAGTCAATCCTTAGCATTCCAAAACTTAACACACCTTTGAATGGCAAAGGAAATCCTATTTATAAAAAAACTAAGATAACTAATTAATAATGAGATTAATTCAATATGTACTAAACAATAAGCATGAAAGAGCAGTGAGGAAGTAGAAGAGTCATGGGGGGAGGTCAAGGATCACGATAGGTGAACAGTCACCTCATCTCTATAAATGTACCCCCATGCCTCATTACAAATTACTTATAGCACTTGAGTTGAGGCGAGGATTAGATAGTCGATTTGTGCTCGAGAGCTAGAGGCACTCAACTCTTGGCAAATAGTAGAGTGGAGTTATAGTGAGGCTAGGGTTTTGCATTGGGCGATGGTATGAGCAGCCCATGTTCCACTATTGGGTTTTGACCAATTGCAAGATATGTGCTTGAAGTTGCAGCAACATGAATAAGATGCTCTTCCTATTTGGCATTGATTCCCATGCTTACTCATGGTGGTTGTATTGGTTTTCTGTTATTTTCACCGTATTTGTATGTGTGCTTTCATACACACAATATGTTATGAATTGATTCATAGTTGTTGCATGTATGTTTTGCTTTCGAATATGTGTTTACTTATTTCTTGCCACGACAGTAATTTATTGTGAACTATTTTGCAATTAACTTCTGGAATTTTCTTGTTTATGTATGTCTAATTGGGTTTTGGCTCACTGATCCCTCTCATGGCATACCTATTCCTATTGTTGTTGAGACGTGTTTGTAAATGTTTCTATAGTTTGTCAATCCTAGGCTAATTTTGTTTCACTGTCTACGCATTTTGTTCTTGTCCCCACTTTAACACCTCCTCATTTGATAACCAAGAGAGGAAACATTCATGGTGGTATCCAAGCCCACATACCAGATGGGGCTCCTATACCAAATGGTGTGAGGTATAATAGGGACTTCACACCAGGGAGACCCCCTGATTGTTGGTGGTACGTTTCAGCCCTTCAACAAATTGGCACTAGAAGGAGGTCCAAATGAAAAGCTAAGCCCTTGGAGATTGCAGTTTAGTCTCATATCTGTAAATGGATTTGTCCAAAATCTCACTCTCGGGGTGCTTCTCTAACTTATTCATTTGTTAATGTTCAATCCCCAATGAGACTCTCTATCACTTGTCTTAGTTAAAGTTTGATGGTGAGGAAGCAACATCCATAACTGAGCACACTTCTTATTTCCTTAAGTTTTGTGAATCTTACGAGATCGACGATGAAGATTTTTCTTGTGTGCTTTTCTCCCTCACCCTTAAAAGTCGTGTCAAGAGATTTGCCACAAATTTCCAGCAACTTCCATCCATTCGTTCGAGCAACTCATTTGTAAGCTCCGATAAGCGTTCACAGGTATGATTCTCAAGATGTGTTTATCAAGATAAATGAGCTTAGGATGAAACCTAGAGAATATTTATAGGATGTTTCTATTAGATTTGTCCATCTTTGTTTTGAATTTGTTAAAAGAGATGTCGACTAGGTGTATTTGAGTGAAAATTTTCAATGGTTGGATTTCGTTTCTCTCCAACATTTTCAATTAGAAACAAATTTTAATTCTTATGAGTGTCATGATAATTTCAAAATTACAAAGTGTCAAGATTTTATCCCTAATATCATCTTGCCTACCTCTTTGATTTGGGAACAACCTTAAGCCTCCGAGGAGGAAATTACTGCTCATGAAATTTCTCATCCTCCTCCATCTTTGTTCCCTAATGAATTTTTGGTCACAAATAGTTTAGATGATGAAAAATTATTGCAAGGAAATGAACCAACTTGTGTCACCTCTGAATATATCATACACGCTATTGAATCTGAACTTGAAGAAAAAGTTGATATAACATCTCCCCATGTTGATGAAATTTGAAACCAAGCTCGGGTCCATTAAACACATGCCTCACTCTATTCCTTAATTTCATTCACCTGTCGGAAATGACTTGGATCTTTTCTCAGATAAATTTTATTGTCTTATCAAATCCACGGACCATGACATGCATGCAAATCTATTTCTCCCTTTGGCTAACACTAATGTGCAGGATGTGAGTCATGGTCTAATTGGTGCTCCCTCATATGGCCCTTTTCATCCATTTTACCCTGATTCATTTCATGCATCTACTATGTCAGAAATTTCTACAAATTATTCACATAATTATCATGCTTATGTTGGTTGCAATCATGTACATGGGGGTGATATTTCATAGTCAAAGTATGAGGATCTTGGATCTCTTATTCCTAATCTCTTCCATCCACAATATTTAACAATTCAAGAAGAAGGCCTTACATCTCAACCAATCGAAGATGGTTCTCTCAGTGATTACTCTTCACTTTCAATCCAAGAAGAGTCTTATGTGCCAGATACCAAACCCGATCGAACTAATGGCTTCAATGATTGTGATTCTATCAAATACATATTCGCTCATACCTCTGATGATTGTCATTCATATCCACCTACTGATATTACAAAGCCATTGAAATTATATGAATCACCTTGTGAAGGTTTAGGGACTTATCATGAAGTTGAGGCATTTCAGCTTCCTCTGATGGTTATGCCAAGTTCTCATGATCTTGATGAGATCCCTTAACCTAGTAAAATTAGGATTTTTGAAATTAGGGTTTCCACACATCACTCTCCTCTCAACATCATCTTGTCAAATGTAAGCTCATCCTAGAAATCCTCTGATTTAGGTGAGGTTTCTCCAAACACATATTTCCACCCCATATCAACTGAGATGCATCAACCTTTATACCATATTTTTTTTTGCTGAAGGGACTACTCTGGCCATTGTCTCAAATCATTTTTACTATTTCCCAACTAGTACAGAAAATGAACAAGTACAAGTAAGTGATGTCTTATAATCCCCTATATGTGAATGTACCAATTGCCTAACTTCTCTTTTTCCTGAGACTCTTCCAGTTGATTCACCTCATTCTTGGGTATCTAAAGAATCTAATTTGCTTAAATTCCAATATATCAGTATTCAGACATCTAATCTAATCAACAATATATTCACTGATAATTGTCTTGTCACATCTAATGATGACCATATGCATTCACCTATTAATCTTACAACACTACCAATGTTTGATGGTTTTTCGTTTGAAGGTTCATAGATTTTTCACGACAGTTAAGCACTTCAACTTCCATTGATGGTTATGTTAGGATGTCATTCCCTCGATGAAATCCATGGACAAATTCAAACTAGGGTTTACGAGATTAAGTTTTCCATGCTTGAATCCTCATGTATCTCAGTTACACCTGATGAAAACCCCTCTTCTCAAAGTCATCAATTTGATCATCCTCGATATCACGATAGGGTTATTGATTGGCTTAAAGGATCTTATCTGGCATATTTCTTTGCTAGCAGGCAACGTCTTGCCTCACTTACATTGGATTTAGGGTCAACCATGAATGGATGTGTGTCATGGATGGATGATAATAGATTTCAAGTATATCATTATGCTTACCAGGATTGGACATTTTTTTGGCTTGGATGGTCTTTTCTGGCATGTTTTCCTGTAAGTAGATGTGACCTTCTCACTACTGTCCATGTTGTACACATGAGTATTTTGGTTTTTTCACAATTCTTTTTGTAGTTTCTAATCACTCACATTTTTATTTTTGGAGGTCGAGAACTGTTGCGGTGGCAGCAGTGGAAGTTTGATTTCACATGACCTGACCTCTTCTCTGGTTAAATTAGGGTTTATGGTTTAAACTAGTTAGGTTTTAGGATTTTTTTTATTAATTTGTTGATTAAGGCTTGATTCTTATCATTTTATTTAGGGTTTAAATTTGTTATGTTTTATGTTCCTTCCTTTAGGTAGCATAGTTTCCTGCATTTTGATTTTCCATTAGCATGCATTTATATTCTTGCACTGCTCATTGCTACATAGCAATATAACAACTTTGCATGGTTCTTTTATTTGCAATTAGTTTATCCCTTCCACACATTTACATAACACAACATTTCATTACATCATAAGCCCTACCTGTTGTATTACGTCATCCATTTGTCTTCTGGCATAGCACATACTTGCTGATGACCTAGCCTGGCATTATCCCCTATGATGCATGCCAATACCTGAGCCTTCACGAACCTAGAGCCTCGATCCTTGGTGCTATGACTAGATTTCTCACACCTATTTTCACATGCTCAAATGGCCCTAAAGGAATATTTATTGGCCTCCTCACACATTTTAACACCCTCAAATGCTTACATGGTCATGTTTTCCCTAATATTAAAACCCTAACCCTAATGATTGTGTGCGGTTGTGATGGTTACTCCAAGAGGTAGCTTCTCTTAGAACCGGTCATCAAAAGTCACAACTTAGGCATATTTCGTACGAGTCTAACTCATTAGCAAGGAAAATATGAACATGTTGCTTGTGGGGAGCCCTAATCAATTTGAATGACCTATACCCATAACCTAAACCTTGTGCGCAGCGTGGTCTTGAATATTTCAATGACTTGTTTTCATTGTTCACATGTTCATTAGAGATGAGATGTGGAAGTTTGGCATGAGGAAAAACCTAAACCATAATATCTTTTAGTTTCTGTCAATCAAGAAGCAACCTCTCTTGCCCACAAAATAAGTCGGGATCCCTTATCCTCCCTGGCACAATGTACGCCTAATAATAGGTGCTAATGTGCACATGAAAAAAAATGAAATTAAATAAAGGGTAAAGGATTGGGAAAGGCTTCCTACGCATAGAGGTAATGAAACGAATCCATTGGGATACTGACTAGGCTCACTGGTAGTGGAGCAATGCTTGTGATTTCTTGAAGTGACTTCACCGAGGTACTATCCAGGCTTGCTCGTAGTGGAGGAACACCATAAACATATTTTAAAATTATGGATACAATAAGCCCTCTGCTTTTTTATTTGTGTCATCATGCTCTGTAAAAACATCTTTAAATCTTTCAACTAGGACAAAAGAGAAAATTTGAATTCATCATTATGTAATCCTAGATACATTTATGGTTACTAAGTTTTGAAGATTAATTCAAATTTAGTAACCCTAGTTCTATGGGTTTGACATTCAGCTGCATTGAAGTAAACTAAATGTTCATGAAGGGAAGTTGAAGGACTATCTCAAAACATCATTAATATGTAATTAAAGGGGTCGAGGCTATATATAACATTCCTTTAGAAACTATGACTTTGTGAACTCCACTATATCTTTGCAACTCAAAGACTTACCTTATAATATAAGGACTAATAAAATTATCATAGTTATTCTATTCAATACAATAGAGTTTGATAAGTAACTGAATATTGATGAAGAGACTAGTCGAAATCTCTTCAACAAAATCTCTATAATCAACATTCTGGTTTGAAGATAAAAAATAATACATAAAACACTGTTTCTATGAAACTATCTCTATGAACCAGCTCACTCTCTGTGATATGCATTTGATTCAATTAAAGACCTTTGGAATATTTGAATGAATATGAAGAAAATATGATATGAAGCTTTTCTCTATGACTCCAAAAATACAATTAAAATATGAAAGAAGTATGATGAATTGATTTGTATCCTAGATTGAAGATTGAAGCAATGAAGCTCTAAGGATGGATTATTTTATCTTTGTTACATCAGTACTTAAGGTAGTCACATTATTCAGATCTCCTCCCTATACATAACAAAAGAAAGAGTGGCATCAATGAAGCTGACTTGTAGTTTGGAAGAAATGATTTAAAGGATTAATAATGAAGTTGCAAGTGTCAAGCCTAAGAGAATTTATCCTATATACAAAGAATAGAAGTTTGTGATATGCACATAGGTTACATTGTCATGGCACGCAACTTGAGAAAAATAATTAATAACTATATAAATCTTCTAAAGTTCGAGACTTGTAAACTATGGAAGTACTATAATTGAAGATTGATGAAGCTCATCTTTGTGCTATGAATATAAGAAGTTGTCTCTTTTGAATGAAGTTGATAAATGTAAACTCGAGGAACAATACCATATCTCTACAAAAGAGGATAGGTAAAATAAAATACATACGTATAATTTTTGTGACCTACATCAATTTATATGATGATTTAGGTCATGGTGATGATCATAAAAAGGGTCTGCATAAATTAGAGACAGGGACATGTAAGAGATTGATGCTATGCTGCATATGAAGACTAGGTTTTGTAATAAAATGAAATGGATTAAAGGTATTTCAAATAGCATCATTAGGGTTTTTCATAATGCTAGTATAATTTTGCAATGCTTGGATGACAACTCTTGATGATAGTCAAGGATCTAGGGCTTGTATAGAAATTTGTAATTTTTGAGTGGTAGGTCTCAAAGACTTTGAAATATATGGTTTATAAACCCTAGCATAGTTTGGACTAAAAGAAACCCAGAAAAAAAACACCATCAAGTCATTTTCAAAGTTATAATTTTATCTAACCCTTGGTGTTTAATGTGAGAACAAGGTTGGTGAACAGGTCCAAGAATTAGAGGGATTTAATCCTTATCAAAAATATAATTACTTTATATCTCCTTGTTTATTATATTCATGCCTTATCTTTCATGGTTTTCTAATAAAGGTTGTAGGTCAAGACAAGATTTATCTAAATGCTTGACTAGTATAAGAAAGAAGTGAAAGAACGTGAAAAAGTATGAAGATGAAGAGCGTAGTTCGAAGCTTGAATCAAAGAAGTTAATTAGAGGGAAATAAGTTCACTTACCTCAGATGTAAAGAGGGATTTGTAAATACCCTTATTGATACAATATTAATTGAATCTTGGAACACATTGATTGATGATAAAAATTTGAAGAAGCATGAAGCAGAACTCTATTTGTATATGAAGATAGACCCTGCAAAGAAATGTTAACCCTAGAGGGAGCTAGCAAAAATATTTTAAAGAATTCCACACCTTGACTAGAATCTATTATGATTTGGAAACTTTGATACTGATAGGATATGGTTTGGCTTCTTGAAAGGATTTATTGCATAAATATGTAAAAAAGCTAGTAGTTGAAGATAATGTGTTGGATGATATTGTCGTACCTATAACTTTTTGGTTTGATTCAATTTGAGAACACATGGATTGAGTGGACAACACTGAGGATGAATTGAAATAGCACGAGAGCATAATTCTAGTATGTAATAAATAAGGAATGTGTTAATAGATGTGAGGAAGTTTGGATCCTTGAAGATGATAGATAAACCATTTGATGACAAAGTTGCATGAATATTGTTAATATCTAGACAAGTCGAAGTTTGATGTGATGTGATGTTGTTAGGATCCGAGAAACCCTTTCATGAAGATAGAATGTGAAAGAAGTTGGATCTGTAAAATGTTTGACATCCAAGAAGATAGAAGCTCGGGTATGATGTACTGAGACAAAGGATCTGTGCAACTACAATTATATCTCCATGGAAGAACAAGTATTTGATTTATTGATGAAGTACAAGACAAGCTAAGGCTTGTGGTTATGTCTCCCTAATTGAGAGGGAGCAAGGATCTTCTCCCTGGTTGAGAGGGAGTGATGGTGGACATTGTATTCTCCATGTGTCATGCAGTAGGTCAAGACTAACAACCTTAACTCTAGTGAAGGAGCTGGTAAGGAGACTGGAGGATTGAATAAGAATTTGGGACTGATACTCCTTGAGGATTTGGAATCCAAGATAGACAATAATATCATGGACCTATACTCTTTGAGGATGGGACAGGGTATCCAAGGTAAGAGCAGTCAAACAGGACTAATATTCTTTGAGGATTGGGAATCCAAGATAAGAATAGTCTTGTAAGAACATACTTGGTGAACATCCAGATGGGGTATGTTACTTGAGAGGTCATCATTCTGGTGTTATTCAAGGCCTTACTATATTGCAATTTGAAAATGTTGGTTGTGATATTGATGCTTGAATATGAATTAAAAATTTGAACACTTCTTATGAGAATATTTCAATTTGAGAGTATCCTTATATCCTGGTGGGTAATTATGAATACCTCCCTATTAAGAGGGATTGTTGGAAAATGTAACTTGGTTTGGTATTCATAATTCTCATTGCACTTTTTCCATTATATATTTCATGTAAAAAAAAAAAAAAAAAAAACCTTTTTTCAAAGCATGGGTTTCATGCTCAAGTCAAATTATTATTTTATTCAAGCAAGTTCTGATGCTCAATATTATTTGTATTGTTCAAATTCAAAGGCTCATTCATAGCCTAGAAAAATAATTTTTAAAATATGTAATTTGAGTCAAATTCACCCCAAGAATCGAATTTGACCCTGCCTGTCAAGTCAGCCCTGCCTAAGAAAAAGAAATCTAATCAAACCCCTCGGAACGAGTATAAATAGAGGATGAGTTTAGCTCATTTTTGCATATGGAAATTTTTTATTATTTGTTATGGAATAAAGAATAGAAGGACAGTGAATTCAAGGGAGGCCAAAGTTTGAAGTTTGTACGTGTAAAGGGGAGTTTTCTTGAGTTTGGATTTATGACAATTTTGTTATGACACATCCCTAGATGAAAGGTTCTTTCTATTGTAGTACATGATGTTGGTTCTGATATTATTGATGAACGCATTGTTATGTGGAAGGACGGATTGACTTGGCATCTTGAGGGTTGAATTATTTTCATGGTCATGGGTTTTGGATATCTCAGTTTGATCTGATTCTATAAGAAGAGAATTTTTTGGGTTTTCCCACTTGTGGGGTTTTGACCCTAGCTTGGAGAGCCTAATTTCTTATGTTCTCTTTTCTTTCTTTGTGATATTCATACATTATTATAATTGATTAATAAATAAGAACAAAACATAATAATAAGCCAACAAACTCTCACAAGTAATTATCATGAAAGAGAAATCTACACTAATGTGCAAGCAACATGATTTCTCGATACCAATAATATATCGTCTTAAACTCTGTAAATTTCAAAATTTTCATTGTTTCATGCCATATATATATATATATATATATATATATATATATATATATATAATAGATACGTTAAATTTTATTCCTATTCTAGACACAATTCGCATGTGACATTCCCACAAGTTTCACTAAAACACACCATTATCAACATGTTTATCATCCATTTCACTTTATTTTGCACCTCAATTATACCTTCTAAATCTATTAAGACAAGTCCAAATTTCAATTTAACAAGGGAATCACAATTGTTGCCCAAAATAGGTGGGCTACTAGTGTAAAACATAACCCCTCAAAACTCAACAAATAGTATATTTTCAAAATTTCCTTATTTCATGCCTTGACCTTCCAAAAAGATAAACTAGTTATAAACAAACATTTGTAAAACTAATTAGTGTTGATCTAGTCACCTTTAAACACTATTTTGAATATCATTCCAAGGGGGTTTAACCACTATTTTTAATAAATGGAAGTTTTAAGACTCGCCATAGAGATATTATTCATAGTAGGCACCTACAACCAAAATCATACCAACAATCTTGAGGGCTTCCTCCACTTGCACAACTTTCTCACTATACCAAATAAGGAATTAGTCACATATCAAGAAACCCAAGGACTAATCCCATGCACAAGCTTTGGAACCCATCACTTCAACAAGCTTAGTCACAAGACATATTATTTGGCTTTCTATTGGTAATGCATTATTTACCATTTTTTTAAATTTTATTGTTATAATTTATTTATTTCCTTTCTATTTCTATGACTGAGCTAGGATTTTCAAATTTGTAAAGAATGCTCTAAACACCATTTTGTCTAGATCTAACACATAACGATTAAATTAATATTATTTTTACACCCTCGCTACAAATTATAATAAACAAATTGAAAACTCCAAGCAACATTATATTAATATAAGAGTGATGTATAAATCAAAACAAAATGGTGTTTAGAGCTTGAAAACCAAACCCTATATCTACTCTACATACTTCAAACCCTAATTCATTTTTATTTTAAAGTGTACAAAAAAATAAACTAAAACATTAAATATTAAAAAGAAATTGTAAAACATTTAACACATGAGTTGTAGACCAATTGGTTTATGTGGTGCTTAATCCCCACCAAGTCATAGGTTAAAATATCATAAGGAGGGGTTGAGGATAAGAGCCACCTTTGGGGGAATTAAACTATCCCAAAGGGTGTCCAAACTAGATCGAGTTTCTGATGCAGGAGCATCTGAGCACCTTAGTGGAAAAAATTAGAGAAAGAAGACACGTGGACAACCACATGGACAACCAGGCCAACCATGAACCGAATTCAGTTAATGAACTAATTTCAGTTAAAAATTCAGTTAAAACTGAATGTATGTGTAATAAGATATTAAGAATTCATTAGTGAAGGAAGAAACAAAGAGAAAAACCTATGCGTGTGAGAAAGCGTAAATTGTAGTTGCTGGAGAATTCTTGATTAAGGTGAGATGCCTTAAATTGTAATTGAGTCTGTAAAGAAAGGAAATGTGTCTCTGTGAACTTATGTCTGTGCATATTTTTGTTTAAATTGTTTTCCTAAGTCTTTTTCTCACTGATGACCTTGTGACACCTCTCTGTCATGCATTTTCTAAGTGCCCAGAAATACTGGGGGTTTGATATAATAGTAGTCGCTATTGGTTGAAAAATCCGCCGTAATTATTATGGATGTGAGTCATGAGCCTCTCGCATGATTGCTGCTAAGCGCCAAGCTCTCTTGAACACAAATCAATATTGTTTCCTGGATGATTTGGAAGGAAAATGGGGAAGCGGATTCTCCCGGTTGTATCAACTGCGATGCCAATGGGGGTTCCTGCTTTGGAGAGCGTGAAGAATGGAAAAAGGTTTGGGTTTGTTTGTAAGTCGTATAATTGTTTGCTCAATTCTAGTGGCATCTGTTGTTGTTGTTTTCACAAAATATCGGACGATAAGGGTTTTTCAACTATTGCCCTTTCTTGTTGCACATGTCGGCATCGTGTGCACTATGATTGTGTTCCCAAGGATAGTGGAGATGAAGATGATGTGTTTGCTGAAGAGAAGTTCGCGCCGAAGAAGAAGTTGGTGTCCAAAGGAGATAATGTCACTCAAGAATTTCCGAAAACGAAGCCATCAAGAAAGAGACTACAGATGCAGCAGCTAGAAATCCCTGACCCCGTCCCCAGGGTGACTCATTCTGCAAAGCACTAGTAAGAGAAATCCTTGTTGAAGAATACGGTGCATGTGTGGACCGAGAACAAGGAGAGCACCATCATGCATTGCCACCTGAATTGTACAAGGGAGGGTGTGTTGTTTTCTTAGGTTGTTGGAAAGATTAAAGATTCATTGGAGGCGGTGTCAAAAAGGTGAGAAGCGTCTCTGATAGGCTTCGGGGGCCCATAACCCACAGGCCTCAAGAACGATTTTATTGGGGAAATGGGATTTTGGTGCACCCCAAAATCTCGTCCCCATCAAGTGGTATCAGAGCGGGAAAATATTTCCTACGGAAATGATTTTTTGCATGCGAAGAAAGAAGAGGTATAGTTTTGCTGAAGATTTGTAAGCTTGTAATTTTTTTATTTTATTTTGTGAAGGTGTGAATATTGCAACAAACCTGGAGCAAGAGTTCTCAATTGGTTCGAGAGGAGAGAACTAGACAGATGCCGAAATACTAAGCTCAGGAGAGAAGCTTGGTAGGGTATCCGGTAGCAGGGAAGACTTGCTATTGTAGAGCTTTGGTTGTAGCTCACAGAAGACCATGAAGGCAGTTCCATTGAAGAAGTGAAACAGTGGGTAGAATTGCTAACGACAAGGAAACGCATATGACCAGGAGGTCATAAATTTTGTACCTCGAGAGTCTGATGCAAGAGCATCTGAGCGCCTTAGTGGAAAAAAATTAGAGAAAGAAGACATGTGGACAACCACATGGACAACCAGGCCAACCATGAACCGAATTCAGCTAATGAACTAATTTCAGTTAAAAATTCAGTTAAAACTGAATGTATGTATAATAAGATATTAAGAATTCATTAGTGAAGGAAGAAACAGGGATAAGAACATGTGCGTGTGAGAGAGGGTAAAATGTAGTTGTTGGAGAATTCTTGATTAACGTTAAGATGCCTTAAATTGTAACCGAGTCTGTAAAGAAAGGAAATGCGTCTTTTTGAACTTATGTCTGTGTATATTTATGTTTAAATTGTTTTCCTAGGTCTTTTGCTCATCGATGACCTTGTAATGCCTCTTTGTCATGCATTTTCTAAGTGCCCAAAAATACAAGGGTTTGATTTAACAATAGTTGCTATTGGTTGAAAATCCGTCGTAATTATTATGGATGTGAGTCATGGGCCTCTCACATGATTGATGCTAAGCGCCAAGCTCTCTTGAACACAGATCAATATTCTTGCCTGGACGATTTGGAAGAAAAACAAGGAAGCAGATTCTCCCGGCTGTATCAGCTGCGGTGCCATTGGGGGTTCTTGCTCTGGAGAGCGTGAAGAACAACAAAAGGTTTGGGTTTGTTTGTAAGTCGTGTAATTGTTTGCTCAATTCTATTGGCATTTGTTGTTTTTGTTTTCGCAAAATATTGGACGATAAGGGTTTATCAGTTGTTGCCCTTTCTTGTTGCACATGTCGGCGTCGCGTGCACTGTGATTTTATTCCCAAGGATAGTGGAGACGAAGATGATGCATTTTCCAAAGAGCAGTTCGCGTCGAAGAAGAAGTCGACGTCCAAGGGAGATAATGTTGCTCAAGAAGTTCCAGAAACGAAGCCATCAAGAAAGAGACTACAGATGCAACAACTAGAAATTCCTGACCCCATCCCCAGGGTGACTCATTCTGCAAAGCACTTGCAAGAGAAATCCTTCTTGAAGAAGATGGTGTGTGTGGGGACTGAGAACAAGGAGAGCACCGTCATGCATTTCCACCTGAATTGCGCAAGGGAGGGTGTGTTGTTTTCTCAAGTTGTTGGAAATATTAAAGATTCGTTGGAGGTGGTGTCAAAAAGGTGAGAAGTGTCTCCGATAGGCTTCGAGGGCCCATAACCCACAAGCCTCAAGAATGATTTTATTGGGGAAATAGGATTTTGGTGCACCCCAAAATCTCATCTCCATCAGTTTCGCACAATCCTAGTGATGGCATCTCATTGGTGAGAAGATCATTCTTCCATCCAACATTAGAATTAGCCATATCATGAGCTCGATCTAGTTCGAAAAGTAATAATAATAATAATGAGATCAAAATATTTAAATAATAATATACATTACCACTAAAAAAAACTAAAGAGTACACTTAGCGAATAACCTTGTCAAAGTAATGTACTCCAAAACCCCTCCATGAGACACATACCTAATTTTTACTTTATATGTGAATAGCCCCCTTTGACTGAGTGAGCAAGTAGTATGAAAATGATAACGCTATTAAAAAATATGTCTTTAAGATCAACATGTACTTATTATGGATGGCATTATCTATTAAATACAAAGCTTTCATTTATTTAAAAAGAGAGAGATTTCTTCGCATAGTAGTTAAAGATGATTAAATAGACAAGATTAGAATAACAATTAAAATTTAAAAATACCCACAAATTCAAACCAAAGCCATACAAAATTGTGAATTTTACAAATTTATTCAATATTGTTGGGTGCAATAATTGCATTTCAGCAAACTCCTTCAACACTCAATTTTTCAACCCAGGCCTACGTAAGCTTAGAGGCATAGCACAGGAAATGCCAAGAAATGATATGAACCTTCACTAAATCTGTTCCTATCTTTCTTAATTATAGTTTTCAGAATCAAAAAGATCACATGGCAAATAGTACCAAGATAATTCTAGTGCTAGAATGAAAAAGAAAGTACTTTGTAGAAACTGAATAAAAGGAACTTCAAATTGTCATGAACAATCTTGATCAATAAAAGATAAATATTTGAGACTAAGTTCAGTGCAGTTGTAGGACAAAGAAGTAATTAAATTGTTAAGTACATTTGTCTTCATTAAATATTTTCCTTCTTGCACTAAACCATCGTTCTTGCACTACAACGGCGTTCCTGTACTATAACAGCGTTCCTATAGTAGAAGGATGTTCTTGTACTGAAGCAATGTTCCTGCACTAGAAGTATGTATTGTGCTTGCACTGAATATTTCGACCTTCATACAAGAGATCTGGGTTCCTGTACCATAGCACTCTGTTCATGTGCCAACATATCGGTTCATGTACCAAAACAGAGGTTCCTGTACCAAGAAATCAGTGTTCATGTATTGGGTTTTGTTGGGACTCAGAAATGTCATATTTTCATCCACCTTTTTCTTCACTATTCCTGACATTTCATCATCCCATTAACCTTTTATCATATCATTTTCATACATACATTTGGGTTTCACCTTCTTATTTTCCATTTTATTCATTTTTGTATTACAAGCGAATTCATGATTAATTATTAGAAAATGTACATATTTTTATATATATCTCAAGAATATGTGAGTTTTGTGATGTGTAGGAAATATGTGAGGAATTAATTCCAAGATACTTATCCATATCTCCTCCACCATATTAAGGAGATAATTATGCAATCCAATTCCTAAAGAGAAAAGCATGGAGGATTTGGTTGGCATATCTTATCCAAGATATGTGAGATATTTGTGGGGGATTCAAAGGGATCATATTTTGTAATAATGGGAAAGTAGTTAAAAATGCTTGAGAGATTTTTGGGATCATATCTTGTAAAAATGGGAAATTAGTTGAGAATGCTTGAGAGAATATTGGATATGTAATTATGGGAAGGTTATCTTCCTCATGTATATAAGAGAGTGCTCTCTCTTCATTTGAATAAGGAATGAATAATGGGAATTCTTAGTTTTTCATCTTTTATTGTTATGCTTTCATGATTTGTAATTTAATTCTTGTAATATAATTTAAGATAGTTTTATTGTTGTGAGCTCACATATGTTGTTTGTCATTCAACTTCTTCACATGTTGCATTCCTTTTCCTTTATGCAATTTCCTGCTTTCCTAGTTAGTGTTTCAATGCCTTCTTAGATTAATTTAATTTCAGTACTTTAGATTAAATTAGTCCCACTTAAGTCCTGCATATATAGTGCATGTGTCTCGTAAGTCTACAGACCTCAGATTGACAAATTAAATAGTTGGGAAAGTACTACAACAGAATTAAACGAACACATTTTCACCCAACATTTTGGCGTCACTGCCGGGGAGGCACGATGGGTTGAAGTTTAGTTTGATTTTTCATGCAAGTGTGTTTAGACATGTTTCTAACTTCGAGGTGTTAAGGCGGTAAGACGTAGGGAACAGCCTACGCATCGCATTCGACATACCGTAATGGGCTCGAGCTCTTATGGATCAGGGCATGTAGGGTGTGTTTACATTTATGCAAGTGTGTTTGATTTTCGCAACTGTGAAGAGTGTTTGATGAATTCATGGTTCATGGTTGTAATTGAAGAATTCGATTACTCAATTAATGAACAGGCCTTGTAAGAGGGTTTAATTGAGTATTAAATTCAAGATTATTTTTGTGGTCCTTTTGTTTTTAATTCAATTTTTAGTGTGCTGGTTTTTTTTGTTTTTTTCAACATGATTTAACAATGAGTTTTAGCTTGGAAATACTCACTCAGATCCTAGCAGAAGTCGGGATCTCTTCTTCCTTGGAAGAGGAGACCTTAACAAGAATTAAATTTTCAACTACTCCCCAAGAAACAACCAAAGATTCAACATCTGAAGAATCCTGCGTATTTGATGGTGAACAATCATTCGAACAGGAGATCAAGGAAGAAGAGCAGCAGATCAAAGAAGAACAGGAGTTACAGCATGATCTGAGTGAGAGAAACTGTGCCTATCAAAGCTTTATCGAACAATGGTTCTAGGTAAGTATTAGATTAGATTCATCTTTTTATTTTTATTTAGTTGATTTACAAATACAGCCACTAGACTCATTCACTTTCGAATATTTTCATTTTTCATTTGAAAACTTGCTACTGAATCTATTGTTGTCACTGCTACGTGAATGGCTTCATTGGAAGTTTACCTACACGTAACTAATTTGTAAATTCTAATTAGTATAGAGTAGCTAGGCTTTCATTTTCAGTTTTTCTTTTACCTAGAATAAGTATGCTCTCCTCCTGCGCCTTTGTACGATCTCGAGGATCAGAAAATAGGGATGATTTACACTAATTTCAAGAATAAATTCATCTTTCATTTTCAGTTTTGCTTTTACCTAGAATAAGTATGCTCTCCTCCTGCGTCTTTGTATGATCTCAAGGATCAGAAAATAGGGATGATTTACACAAATTTCAAGAATAAATTCATGTTTTGCAATATGCTTCATCACAAACATCTTTCAATATGCAAATCATTGTGTCCATTTGTTAAAAAAAAAAAAACTAAATCTAGATAAATTTTAGTTTTTCATTTAAAAAATAATAATAATAATAATAATAATAATAATAAAATGGGCTGTCATCACCGTAATTCTCTACACATTAATTGTAAAAACCGTTTTTTTTCTTCACCCAGTCATCTAAACAGGGTCTCAAAGAACCATGATTACCTCTTAGCCTATTAGAAATTTAAGCAAATGATTTCTGGGTTATGTAATTTATTCTGTTGTGAAAAAAACCCATGTCTTCGTTTGTCTAGATTTGTCCTGGTTTGATCACAAACTGCTTTTCAAAACTGAAATTTGTAAGGGGTTGCATTCTGAAGATGTTGGCATCCACTCTGAAGCGGTGGGAGTGATTGGGTTTGCACTCTAATAATTCACTCTTGTTTGCTGCATTTTTCTTTGCCAAATCCTCATAAAAATCATGAGAATCTTGCCAAATCGAACCAGAACCTTATCTGATTTCCTGTGATCTCAATTTCCCTCCCATGCCTCTTTCCAAAATCTTATTTATTGGAATGATATAGGGGATTGATGGATGTTGATACATATCTATTTCTCACACTCAAGTGAACCAAGCTCAGAAGCTGCACCCATAGGTGTCGAATCAAGGGAGACCCATCACATTTCATACCATAACATGTATTATCTTTCCACATGTTGTAAACATGATTAAGCCGCCTCACCTTCCTCATTCACAATTGAACCTCTACCCCTCTGAAGATCTGGATGCTATGTGTGGAATTACAACAGAATCTGGAAAATTTCTGGCACCATTGACTTACAAACAACATCCAGAATCTTCAAAGTGCACTGTCAAAGAGGGAATGCCACTTTATGATGCAGCACTAGCTGAACACAATGCTAAACTAGTATCGTTCATGCACCAACCCATCTTCCACATTGATTAAAACCTTTGCCTTATCGAATTACCTTAGGAAAGAGAACACATAAGTTGTAAAGGAAAATAGGATATTAATCTATTTAATTAATAATTAAGTTCATATGTAACCCTTAATATGAAAACCATAAAAGAAGTGCAAGAATGAGTACAAGTTTAAGAGAAGTGCAGGAATAAATAGGCTCCAAGGTTAAAACAGAGGCTTAGGTAGTGTGTTCAAGGTAAGATAGAGGTTAAAAATAGGACAAGTTTGTTGACCAACAAATATGTTAGTGGTTATAAGGTCAAATCATAATTTGTTCGAAGAAATTCCACGAGTCTAATGAAGGTGAAAATTGAAGTGAAATGGATTGTAAATAAGTTGATAATTGTGTATTTCAGCCAAATCTGTAAAAATATTTCTAAAAATGATCTCAAAATAAAATCCTCTTCTTACATATATTGTTGAAAAATAATTAACATTTTCTTTCATATTCATGTGTAAAATATCATAAAAATGGTCATGTTTTCAGATTTGTTAATTTAACTATTTAATTGTAGATTTATAGATATATTGGAATGTGTATTATCTTTGTGAATCTAAAAGGCTACTTTAATAAAATTGATTAAGGGATAGTAAATTGTGATGAGTTTAATATAAATCAAATTTAGTTTAACAATTTCAATAGAAGACAAATCTCATTTAATCAAAAAATGAATCCATTAAATATAAACTAAGTGTGCATTACTAACCCCACAAATTGTGTTTGAGTAGCACCATGTCAGAGGGTACATGGACACCATCCCACAAAGAAATAATGGCTAAAGACATGGCGATACACCCTTTTCGAAGAATATCTGGATCACGGGGCTTTTACACAAGATCTCATGAAACCTTCCATCATTGCAATGCCAAATCAGCCTTAACCTCATTACAAAATGAATGCACCGATTGAGTCGAAATATCAAGAAGGTATCATCTCAAGTCTTGTTTATATGATGTCGCCATCAAGCATTTTCTTCACTTTCCTCCCATAAACAACAATTACGATTTGTAATGGTGGATTTATGGTTTGAGAGGTCGTAGAATGCAATAGAAACTTAATGTTTACTCAAGGTACTAGGCATTGAAGGTTTACATGCATGGACATTTTATATTTGCATATCATATCTAGTGGTGACCTTCAAGGTCTACTCATCAGGCCTTTCAAATGGTAAGAACGGTTTTTTTTTATTTTGTTGTTGGTGCAATTCTAGTGCTTTTCCTCTAAGTGTATATAGTTCTATCTCCTCCATTTTATATAGACTTTCTCCTTTAGAACCCCTCACCTAATTCATTCTAGCCAAAAATTTCTAAACCTCCCTTCCCTTTCTAATTCTACCCTCACTCAACATCATTTTTTCTTAGTGTGTTTCACTAACTATCTCTACTTCTAGAAATTCTTGCAGATTGTGCTCTCCTTCCCTACTCCTCCTGAGCCTATGATCCCCTTCCCCTTTCATTATCACACTGGTTTTCAATCTGCTGAAAAAATTTTACCTACCCCTGCAATGTCTTCAACGTCTCGAAAAAAGGCTCATAGCTGGGGAGGGATGTGTTACTATAAGGGTTGTTGAGGTTCAAGATCCCAAGTACAAGTTGAATCCTCCACACACTTATCTCAAACCCAAACACACCATCCCATTCAAATTGAAATCACCACAACAGAGAAAGACATTGCAAATTAACTTGATTGCTTAATGGATTCAAAAGTTGTAAGAGAGGTCATAAACTAGATTCCCGACACAAGGTGATTTGGTCGATACATGCACATTATAGATACCTATTGATACATGAAAATCCTTTTGGAACAAACATGTTGGATAGAAACAAGTCCAGGGAAGAAATCCTAATACTGAAATAATTTTAGTTATTCTTGAAGATTTGGACAAGCACCTAAAAAAAGATAGAGGACCACCTTTAAATCCATGAAGCTCAGTTGGAAATAATAAATAGTTGATCGCAATAGACATCGCTTTTTTGGTTATTTTAGTTATCTGTTGGATTTTTTGTTTCCATGTTAAATAATCAATTATGCTATAACAGCCTACAAACCAAACAACCGTTATGATAATTTTCTATCCACATATTTAGTTGTCAAAAAACCATGGTTTTGGCCACTTCTCTAATTTCTAGGTTGCAAACCAAGACAAATCAAAAATAGTGATAATGTATCTTTGTTACTAACGGCTTAATAGAATTTAATCTTACCATAAAAAAGAGTGCATAGGTAAGAGTCATGTGATAATGCGATGAAAAACTTGTAAAAAAATTATCGTTGAATTCAAATTCATGGTATACTTTTAAGAAGGAATTTTAATCCATTACATGCTACCTACATGATTTGGGTATTGAAATCGAAAGTTACTAAGATGCGAATTGAACAAAGAAAACCAACCTAATAACAATTTAAGGTGAATGCATTGTGTAAGTATGCAATGAAATATCAAAATAATTAACAATAAGAGATTCAAATGGAATTTAAAAATTGCAACAAAGCATACACCAAGCATATAATATTATGAATGGTGTAAAATTGTACAACAATTAAGCAGTGAAACAAATCAATAATTTAATGTGTATGAATGAATATCATTCAATGCAATTTTCTTAAACTAACCCTAATTTAATTTAAATGTATAATACAAAACAATTACACCTAACAATTTAATTGTATATAGTTGTATGGATTGTGTAATGCAAATTATGTAATTTGTTATAGAGTATTTACATATTATAAATAATTAAACATTAAATTAATCTGATATATAATATATCATATATATATTAGTGTATTTTAAGATCAAACAAATATTATCAAAATAAACTTGGAAAAAATACTTAATAATTTACCTCAAATTTAATTGGAAATAACATATACATGGACACCATCCCACATAGCACTAATGGCTAAAGACATGGTGATACACCCTATCCAAGGAATATAATTGATCACAAGGATTTTACACAAGATCTCATGAAACCTTCCATCATCAATATCAAATCAGCATGAACCTCATTGCAAAATGAATGCAGCGATCAATTGGAAATATCAATAAGGTATCATCTCAAGTCTTGGTTATATGATGTCATGATCAAGGACTTTCTTTGATTTCCTCCCATAAAGAAATTATGATTTGAAACGGTGGATTTTTGGTTTGAGAAGTGGTAGAATGCAATAGAAATCTCATGTTTACTCAAGGTACTAGGCATTGAAGATTCCATTATTATTCATATGCATTGACCTTTTCTATCCATGTATCATAGTTGTGTTGGAAAATGGATAGTGGTAATTATTAATCTTATTTTCCTTAACCTTGATAGTTTCTTACGAATCTTATTTAACTTCTTTAAGTTCTTAAATTAGATCTTTTCAACAAACAATATCAAGAACATTAATAGCAACAATAGAGGACATAGATATTAGGTTGTCAACCAGGTCAAAACTCCTCCAAGGGGAAAACCCAAAAACTATTCTCTTCTTAAAATCTGTTTCAAATGAGATACAAAGCCCTAAACCCTAGATCAATTCCTTCTCCTACTACCATTTCATCCCTTCCTCAAGTCCTTCCTTGATTTTGCACCAACTAGCTTCCATACTACAACTTTGACCTACTATCTTCAATACTACAACTCATGCTACAAATTTGACCCTACAATTTTGGCCTTGCATCTTCTCTAGAAACCCTAATCCAACTAGCTCTTGATACCTTCCTAGAGCAAGAAAACTCTGCCAAGATCAACGAGGTAAATATATTATTTTCTCCATTCCATCTACAAAATTATGCATTACATCCTACTACAACGCAAACCTATGATTTTGGCTTCCTTCTATAGCACCAAAAACCATAGTATTCACAAGTGTGAGAGAGATAAAGCCTGGAAAAAATATATTTCATCCTTCTTCTTTCTCCTAGAGCTTCACTCTTCTTCTTCCTACTTTTGAGCTTCAAATCGAATTCTTTCTTGATAATTTGAACTTATGAAGTGAGTGTAGGGTCCAAAATCAGGTCTAATTACTTCTTTATATAGCATTCTCAAGGGGTTGAATTCCCTGCTTTAAGCCAACTTGTAATTGTTAGGGTCGACTTGTACTTTTAGAGTTTCTCGTACTTTCTAGAATCAAAATATTTTTTTTTACAATTACATTTTGCTCGAAAGGGTATTACAAACATGTTGTTGACTCCTTCGATTCATGAAAATAAATCCTAATACTTAACAAACCCTAGAAGCACGAAGAACATGATTTTACCTAGAAAACCTTTAATAATGAGCATGAAACCCAAGATTTAATAATAATAATAAATTTTTCTTTTATTTTCTTATTTTTTACATAGGATACATATTTAAATGAACACAACAGCAGTTATGAAGACCAAAACTAGTTACATTTCTCAACATTCCCTCTTAACTAGGGAGGTATTCATAATTGTACAACCAGTACAACATCATATCTCAAACTGAAGAGTTCTCACAAGAAGAGTCAGATTGATAGGCCATATTGTAAGCACCATCATCATGGCTAACACTATCTCTGAGGCCTAACTAGACACGCTCTTATTATATCAAGAGAATTATTTTGGGAGGCTTTACATGTGATACCACACTACCTCTAAGAGATACATACCCAATCCAACTGTCTACAAGGTATGTCCTTTTAGGACTATCCTTATCTTGGATCTCCAATCCTGAGTCCTCAAATAATATTGGTCATTTTCAACCACTCTTCTCTTGGATATCTGTCACATCCTCAAAGAGTGTTGGTACCTTTCCTTTCTTGGATGTTTTATCCTCAAGGAAACAACAACTGCTTATCCAATCCTCTTGCATTCTCTCTTCATCACCCAAAGAGGAGAATGCACATGGGATGTCCATAATCACTCCCTCTCAACCAGAGAGGACATCCCTATTCTCCATTTAATCTTGAGAATGGAACCTTTCTCCTGTACAAGGAGACTCTTTTACTCCCTCTCAAAATTAGAGATCTAGACTTCCTTTCTATTTGGGAAGTCATCATCACAAGCCTTACTACTTGTCTTCATAATAGTATCAGCTACCAATTTTCCATAGCTTCAAGGCTCCCTATTTTCTGTCCATCTCATCAAACTTTCTTTCTTTCAAGGTATCATGGAGCCACCTTATCTCTTCAATCTTGTGATAGGTTCCAGGTCACCTTTCTTACTCATCACTTTCATCATCAACATCATAGATGAAGGCATTGTATTGAGCCCTTCCAATCTTCAATATGATAATAGCTTCCTCTTAAAAGTGATCTTCCTTTGACCTTCAGGTTATCTTCTCACCCTGCTACCTTTAACCCCAAGATGTCCATATCTTGACTTCATAGTTTCTAGGTACCATATATTGAGCTACACTTAATATTCTTCATCCATACAATTGAACTTTACTCAATTTCCATCATATATTCCTGCAATATTCTCCCAAGTATAAAAATAATATATTAACGAGATAACCAACAATAATGAAAATCAGACGTACCTCCTCATGATGACCTTCTCGTTTCATCGACATCCTCATGGTCCATCTCCATATGACTCTTCCTAAGGATTGAACTTGATTACCAAGTTACAAATTTTCTTCTGAAGACTATACTAGATGGTTATTCATTATTTATATATATTCTAGAGAAAGTCTTAATTCTTTATACATCCTTAAGTAATTCATATTTTATTCTTTTAAAGCATCATATATCCATATACCTAAGCATACTCTGTGACTAACTTTCTTTCCACAAGATTCTACATATATGAATCTTATTCAAATTTTTAAATCCAACATGCATTCCTATGCTTTCATATGATCATCTATTTATTCATATATCTCACAAAGATCCTGCATCCTGACCCATTGCATTTTTTCATCCCTTTACCAGTATTGATTCCACATTACATGAAATGTCTACTAACCTTTTTCATAGTGCTTCTTCAGAACCTTTCATAATTATGGTTCTTCCAGGATCATGATGATCCACCTAAGTAAGATGACTTCTTCTAACATGATGTTAGATAATGCTTGGGTGATCAATATTAAAAATGGTATATTTATCCATCTATCTATATTATCTCTACAAAGCAACTTAATCATGTAAATTGTAGACATGCTAATATCAAAAGAATATTTATATGATGTTATCCAAAACATACTATCCTAAAAGAAATATTAATACCTAAGAAGAACCTAACAGTGATTGAATCTTCTTTAGTAGTAAAGGTCCTTCACTTCTTCCTTCTTTTCCTTCTTCTCAACTTCTCCCACTGCTTCGGCTACATGAGCCTCGCTCCTTTCCTTTCTCTTATTGCTTTTTTGGTGTGGAAAATCCCTCTTAAAGTGTCCAAACTCAATGCAGTCGAGGCATTAAACCTTGGACATGTATTTATTCTTGGACTTACCAAACTTTTCCTTCTTTAGCTTCTTGACTTGGGCTAGAAATTCTTGATATCACTCATCTGATTCAATGTCATCATTGACCTTGATCCTTGATTCTTCCAGTATGCATTGAGCCCACAACTCATCAAAGGGAGCTGAATCCTTCTTAGAGTAGATGCATGTTGCAAACCTGCTCCATTCTGGTGGAAATGCATTTAGTACACAAATGGTTCCTTCATAATCATTAATTGGTTTCCCAAGTCTTTGTAGATAGTCTCTTAGTTGAGAAACTCTCATGAGAAAGGATGCCACATCCTCATCCTTTTATTTTTTTATTTTATATAACTTGTTCCACAAATACATATTTTGTGATGTTGTCCTTACAGAGTACAAATTCACTAGCTTCTCATACATAGCCTTGGAAGTTTTCAAGTTTGCAAAAAATGAAACAAGAGAATCCTTAATTGATTCATCTATGATCCTTTGAGTCCTTACTTCCTCTTTCTTGTACTTTGCTAGTTCTTGTGCCTTGTCCTTGTTTGGTTCAATGATTTCCCCATTAACATATTCCATTACTTCTTATTTTGTGGGTATCAAGTCAATTACTTTATTCCATGCTAGACAGATTGATGCCCCTATTGAGAAGTGTATCAAGAAAGGCTCAATTTGACTTAGCCTTGGTCAAATCGAGTAAATACAAAATTTCCACATTAGCAGACAACTTGGAGGTAGTCTACTGAGGTGACATGGCTCTTATCACTCAGTTAGCTCAGTAAATTCAAGTTAGAGGGCTTGGAGTTTAGTTATGTATGTGTGATTGCTACTTTTCTAGCAACACGGTTCAGTTATTTCTAGTTGTATTTAGTTAAAATAGTTCTAATTGTTTATAGAACTAGCTGGATATCAGTTATGCAGTGGGACAACATTCTAACTCAGTGATCATCCAGTTAACTAATCAATCAGCCAAAAATAGCTAATGCATGCAAGGAATTATATTTCCTCGACTGTGGTGGAGATTCTAAGGTATTGTAACATCAGTTGTAGACTAGTCTTGAGTGTATATGTGTTGCATGCAATCAATGATCAATCCTTGGGAATTTCGTAACCAATTGGCGTAAAATTCCTAAGAAATAGGGGCCTAAATCCTCAAGATTTACGCAAGGAAATAGGAGCTCAAGTGGAGGCATAAATTGACTAAGTGTTATAGGTTAAAGATTTTCATTGAGTAAAGGGAACAATTATTCACATGTAGGTTGATCTCAAAGCGACCAACTAATTGTAATACATTCTATATTCATTTAATTAATGAAAGTAGGCTCAAGGGGTTTTTACCAGTTGGTTTCCCCTATATAAATTTGTGTACTTGTGTATGTGATTGATGCATGTTTACATATGTTGTTCTAATTTGTGAATTAATTTCCGCAGAGCAATAGAGTAGAATTATGTCTCTTGATTTAGATTAAATTTCTTAAGCAGCTGCAATTCTATCACCGTATTTCTATAGCCCCAACGATATTATTTCTCTCCTTGCAAAAAGAACCCTTATGAATTGAATATTTATACATGATGTAATAATATGATACTTACTTGAGGTCAATATTCTTCTTGATGATGTCTTCAATATTCTTAATGCCTTCAATATCTTTGCAGTCTCCTTCATAACAGCTTTTGAAGTCCCTTAATGTTTTCTTCAAATATGCCTTCCAAATAGATCTTCTTCCAGAGAGAGATCAACACTCTTATATAAGTCTTTCTCTCATCTCTTCCTTTGATGCGAGCTTGATGTATACTTGATCTCCTTTAATGTAGAAACGCTCCTTCTAGAGCTTCTACGTCCAATGAGTCTTCAATCCTTCTTTAAGTTTTTCGATACCTTCCTAGAGAAATAAAACTCTCCCAAGGTCAACAAGGTCAATATAGTGTTTTCTCCATTCCATCTACAATATTATGCACTTCATCCTACTACAACTCGAACCTATAATTTCGACCTCCTTCTGCAGCACCAGAAACCATAGATATTCAAAAATGTGAGAGACATAGAGCCTGGAAAAAAGATATTTCATCCTTCTTCCTTCCCTAGACCTTCACTTTTCTTCTTCCTACTTCTCAGCTTCAGATCGAATTATTTCTTGGTAAATCGAACTTATGAAGTGAGTGGGTCCCAAATGAGTTCTAACTGCTTTTTTGTGTAGCCTTCTCAAGGGGTTGAATTCCCTCCTTTAGTCCAACTTGTAACTGTTAGGGTCGAATTGTACTTTTAGAGTTTCCTATACTTTCTAGAGTCAAAATAATTATTTTTACAATTAAATTTCTCCTGGAAGGGTATTACAAACATGATGTTGACTCCTTTGATTCATGACAATAAATATTAATACCTAACAAACCCTAAAAGCACAAAGAACATGATTTTACCTAGAAAACCATTAATAATGAGCATGAAACCCATGATTTAATAATAATAATAATAACCTTTTTTTTTCTTTTCTTTTTTGTTACATAGGATACATATTTAAATTATGAAGACCAAAACTAGTAACATTTCTCAACACTCCCTCATAACTAGGTAGGTATTCGTGATTGTACAACCAGTACAACATCATATCTCAAACTGAAGAGTTCTCACAAGAAGAGTTAGATTTATAGGCCATATTGTAAGCATCATCATCAAGACCAGCACTGCCTCTGAGGCCTAACTAGACAAGCTCTTCTTTAATCAAGAGCATTATGTTGGAGAGCTTTATGTGTGATACCGCACTACCTCTAAGAGGTGCATACCCCATCCAAATGTCTACAAGGTATATCCTTTTAGGACTATTCTTATCTTGGATCTCCAATCCTGAGTCCTCAAAGAATATTGTTCATCTTTGACCACTCTTCTCTCGGATACCTGTCACATCCTCAAAGAGTGTCGATACCTTTCCTTTCCTGGATGTTTTATCCTCAAGGAAACCACATCTCCTTATCCAATCTTTTGTCATTCTCTCTTCATCACCCAAAGAGAAGAATGCACATGTGATGTACATAATCACTCCCTCTCAACCAAAGAAGACATCCATATTCTCCATTTAATCTTGAGAATGGAACCTTGCTCCTGTACAAGGAGACTCTTTACTCCCTCTCAAAATTAGAGATCTAGACTTCCTTTATATTTGGGAATTCATCATCACAAGCCTTAATGCTTGTCTTCATAAGAGTACCACCTACCAATTCTCCATAGATGTTAGGCTCCCACTTTTCTCTGCATCTCATTGAACTTTATTTCTTTCAAGGTATCATGGAACCACCTTCCCTCTTCAATCTTGTTACAGGTTCCAGGTCACCTTTCTTACTCATCACTTTCATCTTCAACATCATAGATGAAGACATTGTATTGAGAGTTTCCAATCTTCAAGCTGATCATAGGTTCCTCTTGAAAGTGATCTTCCTTTATCCTTCAGGTTATCTTCTCAGAATGCTACCTTTTAATCCCAAGATATTCATATCTTGACTTCACAATTGCTAGGTACCAGATATTGAGCTACCCTTAATATTCTTCATCCATACAGTTGAACTTTCCTCAATTTCTATCATATACTCCCGCAACATTATTCCAGGTAGAAAAATAATATATTAACCAAATAACTAACAATAATGAAAATCATACGTACCTCCTCATGATGACCTCCTCATTCCATCGACATCCTCATGGTCCATCTCCATATGACTCTCCCTAAGGATTGAACTTGATTACCAAGTTACAAATTTCCTTCTAGAGACTATACTAGATGTTAGTCATTATTTATATATATTCTAGAGGAAGTCTTAAATTCTTCATACATCCTTAAGTAAGTCATATTTTATTCTTTTAAAGCAACATATATCCATATACCTAAGCATTATTTGTGACCAACTTTCTTTCCACGAGATTCTACATATATGAATCCTATTCAAAGTTTTATATCCATTATGCATTCCTATGATTTCATATGATCATCTAGTTATTCATATATCTCACAAAGACCCTGCATCCTGACCCATTGCATTCTTTCATCCCTTTACCAGTATTGATTCCACATTACGTGAAATGTTGACTAACCTTTTTCATAGTGCTTTTTCCAAGAACCTTTCATAGTTATGGTTCTTCCAAGATCATGATGATCCACCTAGGTAACATGACTTCTAATAACATAATGTTAGAGAATTATTGGATGATCCATATGAAAAATAGTTTATTTATCCATCTATCTAGAGTATCTCTGCAAAGCAACTTAATCATGTAAATTCTAGACATGCTACTATCATATGCTTCTTTATATGATGTTATGCAAAACCTACTATCCTAAAAGAAATATTAATCCCTATAAAGAACCTGACAGCAAGTGAACCTTCTTTAGTATTAAAGATCCTTCACTTCTTCCTTCTTTGCCTTCTTCTCAACTTCTCCCACTGCTTCGGCTACATGAGCTTCACTCCTTTACTTTCTCTTATTGTCTTTTGAGTTTGGAAAATACCTCTTAAAGTTTCTAAACTCGATGCACTTGAGGCATTGAACCTTGGACATGTATTTATTCTTGGACTTACCAAACTTTTCCTTCTTCATCTTCTTGACTCAAGCTAGAAAGTCTCGAGATTTCTCATCTAATTCAATATCATCATTGACCTTGATCCTTGATTCTTCCAATATGAACTGAGCCCACAGCTCATCAAAGGGAGTTGAATCCTTGTTGGAGTAGATGCATGTTGCAAAGTTGCTCCATTCTGGTGGCAATGCATTTAGTACAAAAATGATTACTTCATAATCATTAATTGGTTTCCCAAGTCTTTGTAGATAGGCTCTTAGTTGAGAAACTTTCATGAGAAAGGATGCCACATCTTCATCCTTTTATTTCTTGATTTTATATAACTTGTTCCGCATATACACCTTTTGTCATGTTGTACTTATAGAGTACAAATTCACTAGCTTCTCATACATAGCCTTGGAAGTTTTCAAGTTTGCAACAAATGAAACAAGAGAATCCTTAATTGATTCAACTATGATCCTTTGAGCCCTTAATTCCTCTTTCTTTTACTTTTCTAGTTCTTGTGTCTTGTCCTTGCTTGGTTCAGTGATTTCCCCATTAACATATTCCATTACTTATTGATTTGTGGGTATCAAGTCAATTATTTTCTTCCATGCTAGACAATTTGATGCCCCTGTTGAGAAGTGTAGCAAGAAAGTCTCAATTTGACTTAGCCTTGGTCAAATTGAGTAAATACGAAATTTCTACATCAACAGACAACTTGGAGGTAGTCAACTGAGTTGACATGGCTCTTATCACTCAGTTAGCTCAATAAATTCGAGTTAGAGGGCCTGGAGTTTAGTTATGTATGTGTAATTTCTAATTTGTAGCAATACGGTTCAGTTATTTCTAGTTGTATTTAGTAAAATTAGTTCTAACTATTGATAGAACTAGTTGGAGATTAGTTATCCAATGGGACATCATTTTATCTCAGTGATCATCTAGTTGATCAATCAACCAAAAATAGCTAGTGCATGCAAGGAATTCGATTTCCTCGGTTGTGGTGGAAATTCTAAGGTATTGTAACATTAGTTGTAGGCTAGTCTTGAGTGTATAGGTGTTTCATGCAATCAATGATCAATCCTTGGGAATTGCGCAATAAATTGGCATAAAATTCCTAAAAATATAGGGGCCTAATTCCTTAGGATTTGCGCAAGGAAATATGAGCTCAGTTGGAGGTAAAAATTGACTAAGTCTAGGTCAGAGCTTTTCATTGAGCAGAGAGAATACTTATTAACTTGTAGGTTGAGCTTAGAGCAAGCAAATAATTGTAATACATTATATATTCATTTAATGAATGCAAGCAGGCTTAAGTGTTTTTTCCTAGTTGTTTTCCCTTAGATAAATTTGTTTACTTATGTATGTGATTGATGCATGTTTACATGTGTTGTTCTAATTGTGAATTAATTTCCACAGAGAAGTAGAGTAGAATTGTGTCTCTTGATTTAGATTAAATTTCTTGAGCAGTTACAATTCTATCACCATATTTCTATAGCCCCAATGATATTATTTCTCTCCTTTCAGAAAGAATCCATGTGACTTGAATATCTAGACATGAAGTTAAAATATGATACTTACTTGAGATCAATATTCTTCTTGATGATGTCTTCAATATTCTTGACACCTTCAAGATCTTTGAAGTCTCCTTCATAACAACTTCTGAAGTCCCTTGATGCTTTCTTCAAATATGCCTTCCAAATAGATTTTCTTCTAGAGAGATATCGACACTCTTCTTTAATTCTTTCTCTTAGATATTCCTTTGATGCAAGCTTGATGTATGTACAATCTCATTTAGTGTGGAAACCCTCCTTCTAGATATTCTATGTCCAATGAGTCTTCAATCCTTCTTGAAGTTTTCTTGTTTAGCCTTTCTTGGGAGTTTTCTTTTCCCTTCCCCTTGACAATCAATTCCTTCTAGTGTCCTTTCAATTTCATTCCTTTTTCACCTTAGCTTTGATACCATGTTGGAGAATGGATGGTGGTAACTATTAATCTTTTTTTCCTTAACCTTGATATTTTCTTGTGAATCTTATTTAACTTCTTTGTATTCTTTAGTTATATATTTTCATCAAACAATATCAAGAACAGTAATAGCAACAATAGAGGACACATATATTAGGATTCTAGCTAGGGAAAAACCCCTCTAAGGGTAAAACCTAAAAAATATTATCTTCTTAGAATCTACTTCAAATGAGATACAAAGACCCAAACCCTAGAGCAAGCCCTTCTCTTAGTAAAGGGATCCCTAGACCCAAACCCCTGAAATGTCTTCAATGCCTAGAAAAAGGGTTCATATCAGGAGAGAGGTGGGTTACTACAAGGGTCGTGGAGGTTCAATAGCCCAAGTGCAATTTGAATCCTCCACACACTTGTATCAAGCCCAAACACACCATCCCATCCAAAGTAATATCACCACAATAGAGGAAGACATTACAAATTAAGTTGATTACCAAATGAATTCAGAGGTTGTAAGAGAGGTCGTAAACTAGATGCCCGACATAAGGTGATTTGGTCAATATGTGCACATAATAGGCACCTATCGAGGTATGAAGACTCTTTTGGAACAAACTTGTTGGATAGAAACAAGGCCAAGGAAGAAATCCTCACAATTAAATAGTTATAGTTATTCTTGAAGACTTGGATAAATACTTGAAAAAAGATCGAGAAACACCTTGGACCACCTTCAAATCCAAGAATCTCACTTAGCAACAGTAAGTAGTTGATCGCAATAAACATCATTTTTTTGGCTATTTTAGTTATATGTTTGATTTTTTATTTCAATGTGAAATGAAAAATTATGTTATGACAGCTTACAAACCAAACATCTTATTTTTTATGATAATTTTTTATCCACATATTTAGTTGTAAAAGAAACCCTGGTTTTTACACTACTCCAATTTCCAGGTAGAAAACCAATACAAACCAAAAATAGTGACAATCTATCTTTGTAATGGCTTAAAAGAATTTAACCTTACCATAAAAATGTGTGCATCAGTAAGATTCATGTGATAATGCAATGCAAACACTTGTAAAAATCATTGAATTCAAATTCATTGTATACTTTTACAAAGAAATCTTAATATGTTGCATACTGACTTTTTTCCCCAAGGAAAAATCATAATTCCCATTAATAACAATGAAAATTACATATTGTAGATGCCATAAAAGTCTGAAGACTAATTTTCTAAGTACAAGCCATATCATAAAATTACATCAATAATCATTTGAAAATAATGGCATTCCAGCAATGCATATGTGCATGAGAACCATAATTGTGTGCAAAAACCCTTTGTGTGTGTGTATATAATTAATAATATATATTATATATATATATATTATTATATATATATTATATAGATAGCTATATATATATATACTATAAATTATTATATATATAATATTTATATATATAATTATAGATATATATCAAAGCCACTAAAACACAATCAAAAATAGGATCATATATGGTAACCGCATATGAGCATATGTGTGTGAATATCAGGCACACACATCATCATCCAAAAGACCGACTATGAATGGTCGATGGTAAAACTCAAAGTGTTCACCATTCACCTGCTCTAAAATCTGCCATGAACCCCAACCCTATTGGAAGCATTTCTTGGAAAGAGCATCAATGGTAATTTCTTTTCCTATAGATATGTTGACAAAAACATCATCAAGAACAGGCCTAAGTGTGTGCACGTGACAAACAAAGGATTCATTAAACCAATTGATGACCACACGAGAATTGCCAAAAACTTGTAATTGTCGGCACCCTTTCTCTAAATCAAAAAGGAGGAGTTGCAGGCTTAAGAGCTCAACATAGTTATTCCATCCACATCCCAGGCCACTCTTTAATCTAAAATAATGATTCTCAAAAAGGAAGAGGATTGCTCCTCCACCGCATGAACCATCCCTTTGGGAGGAATCATCAAAATAGTCCCAGGGCCTTGACATATCAATATGTTCCTCTGTAATATTACAGGATCTTGACAACACCACTTCATCTAGAGACAAATCATAAATTACGACTACTTGACCAACTATTCGATCAAGACAGAGATCGTTTTCTTGAAAAATGAGATTATTTCTGCCAATCCAAATACCCCAAATGATCAAACAGAGTAAGTTCCTCAATTTTGGATTTGAAACCAAATGCCACCAATTGTTCTAAGCATCATTATAGCATATACCCTACCAATTTTGACACACCAATAATTCCACAACCATTGAATGCTAGACCTAAATTATAGTAGAACATAATAGAAATAAGTGATCAATCGATTCCTCTGTTGCCTTACAAAGAGGACACCAATTGGGCTTAGAAAAGCTACTTTTTTTAGATTCTCCCTATTAGGAATTTATTTTCTAGCAAACACCATTAAAATAATTAGATTTTCCTGGAAAATATGTTGCATACTACCTACATGCTTTTGGTATGGAAATCACAAGTTACAAAGATGTAAATTGAACAAAGAAAAACCAACCTAATAAAAATTTAAGGTGAATGCACTGTGTAAGTATGCAATGCAATATCAAAATATTTAACGATAAGAGATTCAAATGAAATTTAAAAATTGCAATGAAGAATATAATATTATGAATTGTGTGAAATTGTGCAATGATCAAGCAATAAAACAAATAATAATTTAATGTGTATGAATGAATATCATAAATCATTCAATGAAATTTTCTTAAACTAACAATAATTTAATTTCAATTTATAATGTGAAACAAATAAAACTAACAATTTCATTGTATAGATTTGTATATATTGTATAATGAGAATTATGTAACGTGTATGAGAGACTTATGTATAAAAATTATAATAATTTAACCCAAATTTAATCGAAAATAACACATACATATTAAATCTAAGTTTATGTAAAGATCAAACAAACATTTTCAAAATAAATTAGGAAGAAATACTTAATAATTCACCCCAAATTTAATTGAAAATAACATGAAACCATCTCACATTGCACTAATGGCTAAAGAAATGGTGAAACACCCTATTCGATGAATAGCATGGATCATGAGGCTTTTACACAAGATATCATGCAACCTTCCATCATCGCAATGCAAAATCAGCATGAACCTCATTGCAAAATGAATGTACCAATCGAGTATCATCTCAAGCCTTGGTTATATGATGTCATCATCAAGAATTCTCTTTGCTTTCCTCCCATAAACAACAATTGTGATTTGCAATGGTGGATTTCTTGTTAGACAGGTGCTACAATGCAATATAAATCTCATGTTTACTCAGGGTACTATTCATTGAAGGTTTCATTACTATTAATATGCATGGACCTTTTCTATCTGCATATCATATCTAGTGGTGACCTTTAAGGTCTACTCATCATGCATTTCAAATGGTAAGCAAGCTTTTGTTTATTTCGTTGTTGTTACAATTATATTGTCTGTCCTCCAAGTGTAAACAGTTCTATCTCTTCCATTTTCTATAGACTTTCTCCTTTGCCACTCCTCACCTGACTCATTCTAGCCACAAATTTATAATACTCCCTTCCCTTTCTAATTCCTCTCTCACTCAACGTGATATTTTCTTAGTGTATTTCACTAACCATCTCTAGTTCTATAAATTCTTGCAAACTACACTCTCCTCCCTTACTCCTCCTAGAGCTTATGATCCCCTTGCCCCTTCCTTTCATTATTACACTAGTATCTCATCTGCAAATGGATCATAGCAGGAGAGGGGTGGGTTACTACAAGGGTCGTGTAGGTTCAAGAGCCCAAGTGTAAGTTTTTTTTATACTGCACACACTTATATCAAACTCAAACACGACATCCAATTCAAAGTGAAATCGCCACAGTAGAGAAAGACATTTCAAATTAACTTGATTTCCTAATGGATTCACAGGTTGTAGGAGAGGTCGTAAACTAGATGCTCGAAATAAGATGACTTGGTCAATACATACACATAAAAGGTACCTAACAGAGTATGAAAATCCTTTTGGAACAAACTTATTAGATAGAAACAAGGTAAAGGAAGAAATCCTCACATTAAGAATTATAGTTATTCTTGAATACTTGGACAAGCACCTGATAAAAAAAAAGCATCAATAGCCACCTTGGACCACCTTTGAATCCAAGAATCTCACTTCGCAACAGAGAGTAGTTAATCTCAAAATAAAAAAATCAAGAGCCACCTTGGACCAGCTTTGAATCCAAGAATCCCACTTCGCAACAGAGAGTAGTTGATCATTAATTTTTTGGCTATTTTAGTTATTTGTTGGCTTTTTTGTTTCCATGTTAAATGACCAATTATGTTATAATAGACTACAAACCAAATAACCATTTTTATGATAATTTCATCCACATATTTAATTATCAAAGAAACCATGGTTTTGTCACTACTCTAATTTCCAGGTTAAAAACAAATACAAACCTAATTAGTGACAATGTATCTTTGTAATGGCTTGATAGAATTTAACCTTACCATAAAAAATTGTGCATCAATAAGAGTCATGTGATAATGCAATGCAAGAACTTGTAAAAATCAATGAATTCAATTCATTGTGTACTTTTAAGAAGGAATTTTAATTTGTTGCATACTACATACATGTTTTGGGTATTGAAATCACAAGTTACTAAGATGTAAATTGAACAAAGAAAAACCAACCTATTAACAATTTAAGGTGAATGCATTATGTATGCAATGCAATATCCAAATAATTAACAATAAGAGATTCAAATGGATGTAATATTATGAAATTGTGTGAAATTGTACAATGATTAAGCAATAAAACAAATAATAATTTAATGTGTATGAATGAATATCATAAATCAGTCAATGCAACTTTTGAAAACTAACAATGATTTAATTTAAATGTATAATGCAAAACAAACAAGGCTAATGGTTGCGATGTAACATAGTCCTTGCCTCTACCATTAATTAATTGACTCCCCGCACAAATATTTCCACACAGTGATATTTCTCTGCACAGCCACCTTCGCACAGCTTCCTCTGCACAACCACCTCAGCACAGCTACCTCCACACTCAATAACATCTTTCGGTCAATCATTGGCATTTGAATTTGTTATTAATTGATGTGGGTCCCATATGTCATGGGGAGGAAGCTTTCCTTATGAAATATGTTCCTATTTATGTTCATATGCAATATGTCATTGTGATGAGCCTAGGCATTGCAGCAAGAATGTTGCAACTCCCAGGGCTACCAGCTTTACTTATCAACCCGGGTTTCATACAAACTTGGAGGTAACTGTGCTATATACACAAGTAGAAGTGAAGGTACTGCCTGTTGTCACATTTCATCTGGCAAGGGACCCCAGGGGTTCCAAGCTATACTTCTATAGGGTCAAAAGAAGCTTGATTTTGATGGAAGGAGAGCAAACCTGTTCTAGGGGAGAGCTATTCTATTGCAGAAATGAAGAAAACAACATGAAAACCTAAATCACCTAACCTAATTAATCATGGAAACAGCTAAACTAGGAAGAATTGCTAAACAACACTAATCTAACACTATCTAAGTTGCAGGAGTAAAGTAGTAAAACTAGACTAAGGGGGTCAAAAATGCAACTAGGCTAAGTCTGAGCATAAGTGGAAGAAGCGGTCAAGGGCCAATATGGTGAAAAAAGGACATAATGAGAAACAGCGCATGAGGACCGTTGGATCAGGCGGGTGAAGGGTAAATGAACGGTCGAGATCGGACAGTAGGAGGGTACGTAGGCAAATGGGTGGACAGGGTGGACTAATAGGATGGAAGGATGGGATTATATCATGGAGGCGATCGGCAGATGAACTGCGGAGATTGGCCAAGCCAGTTGGCGATCGGGTGAAGCGACAGTTTTCGGATCAAGAGACAGATCAATGGTGGAGAGTTCAAGGAGATAAAGCGATCGGGTGTTGTGACAGTTGTCAAATCTGGCAGGGTAAATCGACGGTGGAGATTGGAGCATGAAAAGAAACGTGCGGAAATGACGAGCAGGTTTGGAGAGCGGTAAGTTGTATCTCACGCACCCTCAAAACCATAAGTTGTATTTTGAACATTCACGCGATTAGCCTCCCTGGCCAACATGTAGCACGGGGAAACCGCCTATATCACATGCTCTTAGCCCAATAACGGTCGAAAGGAAATCCACGCAATATGGTGCGAGGGCCGTCAGATCTAACAAAGTAGATCTACGGTGGAGAGGTGACTAAGCAGGTTGGTGAGCGGGTGCATGATAATCGTCGGATCTGACAAGGCAGATCGACAGTGGGGATTTGAAGGGAAAAAATTCATTCGCAAAAAGTGGATTTGAGTGGTGATTGGATGATTTAGCTTATGAAAGGTGTTTTACTAGTAAAATCGTTTAAACATGAATTATCAGCTCATGCGCAAGCATTTCGCGCCGAAGGAGAATGAAAGCATGAGTGAGGTCTTAGGCAAAGGGTGAAGGGACAGATAACCAGGAAATGAGTGAATGATCATGAAACGAACCAAGCAACGATATGATGAACCACGTTATTGTATTAAACGGCAAACCCTATGAAAACCAAAACCCTGTGTTTTTGGGGTTGCTGTAGGGTTTCTTCCTCACACCATAGTCCTAGAGGGAGGGGGTGAGGCTGAGACACCTGTGAGCATCCTGATGGATCTTTTCTTTGCCAACCTACTGATTAAATGAAAGCATAACTGGAGCAAAATGAAACACAACTGCATTGTTCTACCCTAATGTAATGGATAGCAACTATTCAAGCAAATGAACAGGGAACAGGAAACTAATTAAGTTAATGAGTAGGAAACTAGAAATATGTTTTGAACCACTGTAATGAAAATGCATCTATTTAACCAAATGAACAATCAAACCATGCATCTATGCTACTGTTGTAATGGAAATGAACTGCTTAAGTTAATGAACAGAAAGCAAGATTCTATGCTAGAATACAATACAAGAAAGAGGAGCTTTGGCTGCTAGGGTTGGGCCATAACCCAAGAGCTTCAGCCCTCTGAGTTAACTCAGTGCTGGCTCAAAACAAAACTCATCTTCGTTACCAAAGAACATTGTATTACATCAAATTGTTACAAGTCAAAAGGTTTGAATACTTGCTAAATGGCCGAGTGACTATTGGTTAACTAACTACAAACTAACTGACTAAAAAAACTGAGGTCCTAAGCCTCTCTATTTATACATTTGAAGTCTCAATGGCTTCCCTCAAAATTAGGGAGGTACAGCTCCCAACTTAACAGTAACTTGTCCTTTCACTTTCACTAGCTCGGTTGCCTTCTAGTAAGGAGGCTGCTTGTACTTCCACTTGCTTGCTTGTCTTTTAGTACTCCTGATTTGGCTATGTGTACTTTTAGCTTATGAAGGGATATTCAAATGGATGGGCAGTAAATGAGGAGGATTTACCTCCTGTAACTCCTCTCCCTTGTCTCATTTGAGTTTTTACCAAGGTATTTTACCATAGTTCCTTGCTTTTGCCTTTTATCCCTGCATTTCCCTTTCTTTTATCCTTTATTCCTTCATTACATGCACATTAGACCACAAAGAAAAATATCCAACTCTAACTCAACTCATAAGCAAAATATAATCAAAAGTATGCAATAAGTTGTGAGAATAGTTGGTTTGGCTAAGCTAGGAGGTGAATTAAGGCCAATTAAGGCCCATATAATTACTCAATGATGAGTGTTATATCACCATTTACCACTCTTGGTATATGTGATGCTTTATTTATGGCCTAGGGCAACCCCTCCTTCCAGACTTTGTCCAAATATATAAAAAACAGTGTTTTATTCCTTGTACGCTACTTTTCCCTGAGCTAAAAGCGTGTACACGCAGGTCAGTCAATACCCAACCCGCGTATATGTATTAAAACATTGTAAAAAATTAAATTTGCTTAATTTTGGGTGGAGTTCATGGGTTTTACCTGTTAATTACCTCATATTTCCTGTGGCCCAACTGTTTCCCAACTAAAAAATTAATTGGGAGAGGTATAAATAGACCTCTATGGGAAGGCCTTAAGGAGGAGAAGAGATAGAGTTATTATAATGATATTATCCCTTACTAAGTTTGATGAATCCATGTGCCTCATGCACTTACTATCATGTCATAGGCCGCATGGGATTATCCCGGCCTTTCTTATCTGTGTTGGGGGAAAGGTAGTGAATATTGAGGTAGAAATCGTTAATACGAACCTGGATTATAATCTCCTCTTAGGCAGGAATTGGATCTATGAGATGGATACCATAGCTTCATCATTATTATGCATCCTCTATTTTCCTCATGAGGGGAGGATTGCTAGAGTTGATTAGTTAGATTATTCTCCAGGTGACTCTCACGCAACTTCAAATTATACCGTTCCATTGGTGGAAAATCCCCATCAACCTATTGAGAATTTAGGAGTTGGGATGTACTCTTTGTTAATGGGTATATTTGACCTCCCTACTCCTACAGGTAGAATAAATGTGATTTCATCCTCTAGGGGACCTTCTCAGAAAGATTTCTTTCGAACTCATTATTTTTCGAACCCTTGGCCCTTACCTTCATCTACCACCACATTAGATGGAAGGCAGGTAGGTGGAATGGTATTTCCCATGTCTACAGTGAAACTCACTTATCAATCTATCATTAACTCCGCAGACAATCGTCCCACTCCTTTTTCACAAGAGGAGTTAGATGGCGATGTGGCTCCAACTTGGACCCTCGATTCCAATTCAGCTCTAGATTACTTGGATAAAGTCTTATCATCTGAACAAGAAATTTTGGAAGCAATGATGGGTGTGGATCGACCATGGGAGGATTTACATCATCATTCATATTTTCTCCCTCCATTGTGTGAAGTTGAATCTAGTTTGTCCAATCTATCTACTAGTGATGTTTATAAAGTTTCAAACCCTATGGCTCTAGCACAATTTTCTACCGAAGCTAACATGTCGGTTATCTCACAAACTGTACCTATAAACATATATAGGAATCCTAACATAATTGAAAATGTCTTCATCGGAGCTGACTGTTCCCCTGAAGAAATTCAAATCTACATCGATCTCTTTAAAGAATTTCGAGATGTGTTTGCTTGGTCTTATGAGGAAATGCCTGGAATTTATCCATCTATAGTCCAGCATGAGATCAAGACATACGAAAACGCCAAACCTATTCGTCAAAAACTTCGACCGATCAATCCTCAAAAAGCGGCAGCTATCAAAGCTGAAGTTGAAAAGTTGCTTAAGGCAGGTTTCATATACCCCGTTCCTCTAACTGAGTGGGTTTCCAACCCAGTCCCAGTAGATAAGAAGCAAGGAACGATCTGAGTATGTATCGACTTTAGGGATTTAAATAAAGCTTGTCCAAAGACAATTACCCCACGCCTTTTATTGATCAAATCGTTGATGAATGTGCGGGTAATGAAATTTTTTCATTCATGGACGAATTCTCTAGTTACAATCAAATTAATATCCGTCTAGAGGATCAGCACAAGACAACCTTTATTTGTCCTTGGGGCATGTTTGCATACAAGAAGATGTCTTTTGGCCTTAAAAATGTTGGAGCTATTTTTTAGCAGGCCATGTTTTATGCTTTCCACAAGATCAAACATGTTTCGAAGCATACTTGGATGACTTAGATGCTTGTTCTCGCAAGAGAATTGATCATCCCAAGCACCTTTGGTTAGTCTTTGAAATATGTCCATTTTATAAAATCCAGTTAAATCTGAATGTGTGTTTTTGCGGTCACATCCTATCGACTATTAGGATTCATTGTATCGACTGAAGGGATTCGAGTTGATCCTTTCAAGGTTGAGGCAATAATTCATTTGCCTCCCCCATCTTCTATTCGTCAACTTCAAAGTCTCCAAGGAAAGGCAAATTTCTTGAGGAGATTTATAGCAAATTACGTCGAGATTACCAAAGATTTATGTGTTTGCTTAAGAAAGGAGTTCCATTTTATGGGACGATTTCGCGCAACAATATTTTGATGATTTGAAAAAATCATTAACCTCTGCTCCATTATTGAGTCCACCAGATTATGGCAGAGATTTCCTTTTGTATCTCGTTGCGGTAGAATCAACCATCGGTATGGTTATGGTTCAGGAGGATGATGCTCTAAGTGAGCATGTAATCTACTACTTGAGTCGAGACTTAGTAGGACCTGAGCTACGCTATTCTACCATCAAGAAATTGGCCTTGGCAGCTATCCATGTTGTCCAGCGGCTTCGTCATTACATTCTGCTTCACAAAACATTCATCTTAGCGGTTGTCAATCCTTTTCAGTTTGACCTCATAAAGTGAGTGATTGGGGGCAAGTATAATCAATGGATTGTTATTTTGAAAGAGTTCAATCTCGAATTCTTGTCAGCCAAATCTAAGAAGTCATTAGTTTTTGTGGAATTGATTTCGGAGCTGCCTTATGAGGAAGCTAATGTTTATGAAGAAATTTTCCCAATGAACATTTATTCCTCATTTCTTCACAGGATCCCTGGTACGGAGATATCATTATATATCTCCAGACTTCGAAGTTTCCACCTGCCTTCTCCAAAGATGAGCGTCTAAAGTTACGTCACCTTGCCAAAAACTATGTTATTATTGGTGATACATTATATCGCAGAGGGGTTGACTCAATCCTTAGGCGTTGCTTAACTTTGGCAAAAGCTGAGGCAGTACTTAATGATTGCCACAGTGGAGCTTGTGGAGGTCATCTATCAGGGCTTGCAACAACCCAGAAAATTTTGCGAGTAGGCTATTTTTGGCCTTCAATTTTCAAAGATTGTATTGAAGTATTCAAACGTTGCCATCCTTGTCAAGTTTATACTCGGAAAATGCACGCGCATCTAGCTCCACTTTTTCCTATTATCATTGTCGGTCCATTTACGAAGTGGAGCATTGATTTTACTACTTGTAATCCGCCTTCGGCAGGGAATCACAAGTACATCATTGTGGTTGTAGACTACTTTACGAAGTGGGCTAAGGCCATGCCTACTTTTAAAAACAATAGTGAGACAACAGCCTTGTTTCTCTTCAACCAGGTTATTTAACAATTTGGTATCCCAAGAGAGATTGTCACTGACCATGGCAGTCACTTCCAAAATCACTGATGACCGAATTGGCTCTCAAGTTGGGCTTCCGGCAGGAGCATTCATCTCCATATTATCCTCAGGCCAATGGGCAAGTTGAAGCCATGAATAATTGCCTTAAGACCATCCTGCAAATTACAATTGATAAAACTCAATCCAATTGGCACATCATGTTGTATTTCCACTGGTTTTAATCCTTTTCAACTATTTTACGGATTGTAATCTATCTTCCCATTCGAATGTGAAATTTTGTCCCTTAAGCTAGCTGTAGAACTTCTTCCGAAGACATCTAGTCTCAAAGAACGCCTCATTCATTTGGAACATCTTGATGAGCAGCGTTGAGATGTAACCATAATAAACAAAGCCCATAAGAAGAGGATTAAAACTCAATATGATAAAGTTTTCCGTCCTCGGGTTTTTTCTGAAGGCGACCTTGTCTTAGTCTATGACCAAGACAAAGACGTCCTAGGGGCAAGCAAGTTCAAATCTATGTGGTATGGTCTCTTTATAGTCGAGCGTGTTTTGGAAAAAGGGGCTTATGAATCAATTGATTTTGAAGGGAACAAGCTAGCGGAGCCCAGAAATTGTTGGGTTGTGTTATATTCTTTCTACATAGTTAACAGGGGGTTTGAGGGGTACCTGTAACCCCACTTTATGGGGTCCGGGGCAGCTCCCCGGAAAATTTTGGTTTTGGACCCTATGTTAGGTTGGGCAGACCCACCTATGGTTTTGTGTGCATGATTTTCACACATGTTTTTTGGACGCGATGGTTTTCGGTCCATGGTATTGGATGCTTCGACATGTATAAATATGTATTGTAACATTAAAAGGAACATAATGAAAAATCAAGTTGGTAGTCCCGGTTTTGGGATC
>APFE031395100.1:141967-176582 GCA_000404065.3 Pinus taeda
AAAATGCGAGGTGGAAGATCATGGAATCTTCCAAAAGCTTCCCCTCTGACACTTGCCACTCCATTTTCGACTAGGGATGAGTAAGAGATCATCATTCTCCAAGTGGAAGCAGGAACTATCAGAGAGAGGACACGAATCAAGATCCCAAAAGATGACTCACCTCTCTGTAATCATCTATATATGGATCCCTCATCACAGAGATCCAGAGGCTGGAATTTTGTATCTTATAGAGAAGTGTTGTTGGTATTCTAGTGTACATTCACAGTGTTGGGTGATTTTGCTTTGCTTGAGGTGAAGAAGGGCTTCTTAGCTGGAGGATGATGCTGGGTCAAAGCTGCTCATGGTTTTAATCCTCTTACTACTTTTTATCTGAATAAAGCTATTCTTGTTTCCTTCCATATTCTTGTGTATTTGTTTATATATGCTTGTATATGGTTAATGCACATCTGATCCTGCATTATTTATGAACCTAGATCCTAGTTTCTTGCATAGTAGTATGTTGTTGTGATTCTACAGGTCCTTTTGACGTTGAGCAGACAAAGAGCAAGCGGAAAAACTCTATCAAGAAGGAGAGGGAATTGAGCGCAAGACTCAGGTTAGCCCCCTTGGTTCTCCTCTCATCTATTTTCATAAAAGGAATCAATAGTAGACTTTGATTGTTTGTTTCTAAGATAGCCACCCATCTTAGTGGGAATAGCAGTATCCGTGTGGACGCTATTCCCGTATAACAAGGACCTATATCATATGTTTCTCTAACACTCGTTCTTTCCACTGTACTATAGCACTCTTTTATTCTTTTTCCAGCTTAAAGAAAAAAGATAAAAATATATATATATATTCCAAAAAAGAGCAGGAACGAGATGACATTTCCATATTTTGTTGGCAGCTAGAGTCATTCGTGTCGCCCTTGAACAAATCACTCAAAAGAAAGTCTCTCCTCCATTGGTGTGGGATTTATTTTGACTTAGAAGTGCCTTAACCTTGTTATTTAGTCAGTACTCCTCTGATTGGTTACCTCTTCCAATCATATGGAGAGTTTTCTTATGCCTCTTGCATGACAAACTTATACAGAGTTATCATATGCTTCCATATAGTCATCATTGAGTCATTCTTTTGTTCAAGGGAAGTAAATCTGAGTCAGCCTCTCTATTGTGTCTCTTGACTTAATTTTCAGTCGTCCATCCCTAGTTGTCAGTGTCATGTTTGTCATCACATCAGTTATATTGGTTATTTGCTTGTGCCAGTTTGAGAAGGTCTCCATTGACTTCTTGCTAGGGGGTCTTGTCCTTATCAACTACGACAAATTGCTCTGAGGGAAGATCTAGAGCCACACCCTGGCCCTATTTTCATTATTGATAGGTCACCTTGTGCTTAGCATCGATCAGTATCATGGGTCTTTGACTGAGTGGTTTCCCTTGTGTTCAACATCAGCTTTCATTATCCCACATTGGGATTTGTGCAGTGCCTTGGTTTCCATTTGACGCTATTGGTGGATTCCTTGCCTCTGTGGCAGCTTTCATTATTGGTTGGTTTAGAGGATTTCTATCATACGCTAGCTACATCTTGTGTACGCCAGAAACGTGCTTCGGTTGGGTTACTACATCTTTTTCATCTAATTCCTTCCACATTATTGGCCTATGGGTTACACTCGCGCTAGATTGATGAAGGATGCATTAATGCCTTCCTTCTAGCAGATCTTTTCCTATCGACTACAGCTCATTTGCTCTGGGAAAAAGATATAGAGTCCATTTGGTAGTACCTTGGGGTTTGCAGTCATTAGTGGCAGATTCCTTCACTATCGACAGTGGGAAACCATCATTGTCTCCTGATTGATAGATTCTTTCAAGTGTTCGACTTCAGCTCATTCATTCGCACTTATTAGATTGTACTGGGTACCTTGACTCTCATTATCATTATCGGTGAGTAGTCTCGCGTTTGTTAATGATATAAATCAATGACTGGTAATCAAATGATTTCTCATGTGGTCGACCTTAGATCATTCATTCCCATTGTTTAGAAATGTACCACGGTGGTTGGTGAAGACCTAGGGTTGTATCAGCATATTTTGGTTCACTTTTCAGTTGCTCATGTTCCTACTAGTTGACACCATCCACCTTATATGTTGTAGTTCTTCACAGCGACATCTTATATGCTGACATCCGACTTGCGATGTAGTATCATTTTATTCCATCATGTTCATTTGGTACTATTGGGATCAGTTTTTGACATTAGTGATCAGCTTCATTCTTCAGCATCATTGATCATATTCTTATATGTGATATTCAGACATGTACTTTTTCGATCACGATCAGATGATCCATTATGTACTTTAAGTTCCTTTAAACTAGTATACATATTAGGTCCGCTTGTACTTGATATGTGGACATGCTTTGTTTTCTCTAAGCATGGGTATGCCCATCTCAAGTAGCAGTTTCTTTCTGATCCCTTTTGATGGCTTGGCAAGCTGAATTCTGGTGAAGACCTTTTCAGTCTTGGCTTGATTCTTTCCATACACTTAATATATTTTGGCCATCATGTACCCCTTTTGACCTCATATATTAGGGGGAATCATGTACCCCTTTGTTTATGGCCTAGGGCAACCCCTCCTTCCAAACTTGGTCCAAATATATAAAAAATAGTGTTTTATTCCGTGTACATGCAGTTCAGTCAATACCCAACCCACGTATATGTATTAAAACACTTAAAAAAATAAATTTCCTTAATTTTGGGCAGAGTTCATGAGTTTTACCTGTTGATTACCTCCTATTACCCATGGCCCAACTGTTTCCCAACTAAAAAAATAATTGGGAGAGGTATAAATAAACCTCTATGGGAAGGCCTTAAGGAGGATAAGAGATAGAGTTATTATACTAAGATTATCTCTGACTGAATTTGATGAATCCCTATGTCTCATGCACTTCCCCAAGCTTCAGGAAACCCTTGTTTCCTTGATCATAGATATCCTTCCATTTCCTTGAGATATCATGGTGTTGGTGATGGAAGAAGATTGTTGAAGGTTGGGATAAGATGAATCTAGAGGACAGTTAAGACTCAGGTGAATTCTCTCCATGTTATTTATAGCTTACTACAATAAAAGAAATGTTGTCTTTTTTTCGAAATTAACTATATTTATGCATCAAATTATGTTTTAATTCATATATGAATGTCATTTTGATGTATGATCAATCATTTGTTTATATGATATAAAGTCAATTTTGTGAATATGCTTTACTTTTGCACTGCTTTGTATGTTCGAAGTGAATGATTTTCAGGTTTGAAGAACATCGGGAGTTGCAGAGATTCTGAACCCTGCGGAACCTACTCGAATGAAGGAAATTTGGGTATGGTCACTCTTACGCAGTTTGATAATATAAGCATCTTGCCTGAGCTATATGAGTATTTCTTATTGTAGTTTGCTTTTGCTCTGTTGGGGTTCTAACTCAAAGCCCTAGGGTGCTTTCACCCGAAATAATGAGACTCATCATCACCCCCTACTGAAAGTGTTGCTTATCCTCTTAGCAAATTAGTGGCTCTAGTAACCTCTCTGAAATCTCATTCTTTTGATGTGGTCTTTTCTTCTTGTTTATGGCAGCCTGCTTTCCTTTCTTCTTCTTCCCACGGATATTCTTTGATCTTCAAGCTATGTGGCAGTGTTTCATCTCTTTTAGAAGGCATGTATATTATCATTTCTTATCAACCTAAACATATCCGCAAAATGTGTACTTACTTGCCCTTGGAGAACAAGATATCTAAGTGTTAGCTGAGGATTACTTGTAATTAGATGTTGATTAGGGCCATCGGGTTTGATTGTTCAGTTGCTTCTCTGTCCCTGAGGCCACTTAGCTCTTTTGTTTCTTGCTGCTCTTTCTTTTTTTCTTGTTTTTGTTTCAATGCCTTCTTTCTCTTCTGTGTTAGCATCATGTTTCTTTGTGTTCTCCTTCATCATGTTCCTCTATATTAGTTTCATTTGTATCCATCCCCTCCCCATCTAGCTCTATATCTTATTTTTCTTATTTTATATCCTCCTTACTAACAGAAGGACTAACATCATAGATGAAGGTTTTGATGTCATCCTCTGCTAGTAAGTCATCAAAGATTGTCCATGTTATAGGGATCCTAAGGTTTTGTAGGGCATAGCCTTTTTAGAGGAAACTGGCCACCTTTTTACTCACAAACCAACTACCTCTTAACCTTTACAACTTTTGACCAAATCATGCAGATGAGTGAGTGAGTAGGATACTTACCTATGGCCTTAATGCCACGTTGCAAGTATCAAAGATCTGTTGTATACTAATGGTTTCTTGACTGCAGATATGATGTTGTTGTTGTGGTGTAGCTCTTTATTCCTCCTCTGTTGATGGCGTCTCTAACTGCAGATTAGATGCTGAAGTTGTTGTTGTATGGTCATCTTTCTTTTTCTTTTGTTGTATGTTGTACATAGGGAGTAGGAGTGTGTGTGAAGGCAGAGATGATGGTAATGGATGAGGTGATTCCATGGAAAGCATAATCTTGTACTGAATTGAAGTAGTGAAGTGAAAAAAAACAATGGAATTTATCGAGGATGCATGGTAAGGAGTGAGGTAGATGAACATATGTGAGGCAGGGCCCCCCTTTGGATCTTCTCTGTGCTCCTTGATTTTCTTTCTCATCCTCCTGCAAACAACAATTATGTTTTTTTCTTTTTCTTTTATTATTATACTTTTTTTTTTAAAAACACCTAGGCCGCCTTAGAGAGGTTTTCACCCTAGGTATCTACCCTGGGCACCTCAACAAAGGTTTTCACCCAGGGATATTCTTTTTCTTTCCATTTTCTCATCCTTGGGCTGCCTCATGGAGGTTTTCAACACAAAGATGGGACTCAGGCACCTCATGGAGGTTTTCACCTGAATCCTTATTCTGTTTTTTCTTTCTTTTTGAGTGACCTGATGAGGGAAGAGCTTAAACTTGCTCCATCATCATCAATTTCTTATTGATGTTGTCAATAAACTCTTGTTTAGATGAAGACCTCTTGTATAATTTCAATTTGTGTCCATTAAATAGCAATGGAATGGCTTCTTCATCTATAGGCTTGATTCACATTGAACCATTTCCATGGCATCTTTCCAACACATATGGTCCAAGCCATCTTGTTCTTAGCTTTCCCTTGAAGTATTTGTACCTTGAATCATATAATAAGGCCTAGTCTCCTTTTTGAAACAGCTTCTCCTTGATGTGCTTGTCATGCTAGATCTTCCTCTGAAGCTCAATTATCTCTGTACGAAGGAGGACCTACATTCTGAATTCATCTAGGCCATTCAAATGGAAGGGTCTTTCTTTTTGTGCATGACTGAGATCTAGATCTAGTTGAGTTGCCATACTCAATGTTTTATATTCAAATTCAATGGACAGTATTCAAATTCAATGGACATCAAAACCTTTTTCCCATAGACCATCTCATAGGGTGTAAACCCAATGGTGGTCTTCCATGTTGTATTATAGGCCCATGTGGCCTCAACTAGTCTCTCAGCTCAGTCCTTTCTACTGTTGTTCACTACCTTGGTCAGGATGTTCTCCAGTGATATGTTGGTCACCTCCACTTGCCCATTTTCTTGTGGATGATAAGGAGTGGAGGTCCTATGTTTGATCTTGTGATTCTTGAGCAGTTCTTCGATCATGCTGGAGGTGAACCGGCTACCTTGGTCTGTGACTAGTTCTCTAGGGTACCCAAATTTCTAGAATATGTTCTCCCTTAGGAACTCAGCCACCTTTTCTTTTGTTGTTGTCTTTATTACTTTAGTTTCCACCCACTTAATTAGATAATCAATGCACACAATGATGTGTTTTTTTTTCTTTGAAGGAGGGTTGATAGGCCCAATGAAGTCAATGCCCCACTTGTCAAATGGCTCGAAATTCACTTGAGGTTGTAGGGGAATTTCATCCCTTGGAGTCAGCTTTCCCATCCTCTAGCACCGATCACACTTCCTAACATACATCTTCACATCTTGATGAAGAGTAGGCCAATAATAGCCTGCTTGCAACACCTTGAATTTTGTCCTTTTTGCTGCAAAGTGGCCTCCACAAGGCCCATCATGACAGGTCAAAAGGATGTAAAAGACCTCCTCTTCCCTTACACATCTTCTCAAGATTTGATCTAGGCCAAGTTTGAACATATTGCCCCCAATCTAGGTGAAGGGAGCACTTTTCCTGATTATCTTACTTTTTTCTCTGGAGGGCAGGATTGGTGGGAACTGTGCTGACACCAGATAGTTTTCTATATCAGTAAACCATGGGGAGAGCACTGAAATAGCAAACAAATGCTCATCTAGGAACTGATCATCCACTATTCCTTCTTCACATGCAGGCAAATTCATTCTAGACAGAAAGTCAACAACAACATTTTCTTTACTAGGCTTATCAACAATAGTTAAATCAAACTACTACAATAAAAGTAACCATCTGATGATTCTAGCATTTACATCTGGTTTGTTCATTAAATATTTAATTGCAGCATGATCAGTATGCACAAATTTCTGATAGCCTGTAATGTAATGCCTAACCTTGTTCAATGAATGCACAACAATCAGGATTTCTTTTTGTCACAGTATAGTTTAGCTCGGCCTTTAACAGGTTTTTACTGATAAAATAGATGGCATAAGGCAATTTCTCTTCTACATGTCCTAAGGCTACTTCTATGGCTTTATGTGGGGCATCAACATGAATGTGAAAAGGGAGGGCCTAGTTTGGGCCTCTAAGTATTGGTGCAGTGGCTACCTTATCCTTTAAAATGTCCACAGCCTCTTGACAGCTCTTTAACCATATAAATTCATAATCTGTGGCCAATAATCCAAACAAATGAGAAGCTAACTTGCTGAAGTCTTTTATGAATCTTCTATAATATCCAACTAGCCCTAAGAAACTCCTAACATCTCTATGCTTTTTTGGAGGAGGGACCCTTTGAATGATTGCTACTTTATTTGGGTCCACTTGTGGTCCCTGCTGAGATATGGAATGACCGAACATAGTCCCTTCAGTCATTAAGAATCCACATTTTTTTGGATTGAGGGACATGTTCATCTCAATGCATTTGCGTAATACTTTGCCTGAGTTAGTCAAGGCCTCTTGGAAATAACAGCCATAAGGTGTAAAATCATCCATGTAGATCTCCACAGCATCATGAACTAATTCAGCAAAAATACTTAGGACCGCTCTCTGGAAAGTGGTAGGATCATTGCACAGGCTGAAAGGAAGGACCCTATAGGAAAAAGTACCCCAAGAACATGTGAAAGTGGTCTTATCCTAGTCTTCTAGGTAGATTTGGATCTGGTTGTACCCACTGAATCCATCTAGGAAAGAAAAGAATGTCTTCCCTGCCAAGCCATCTAACACTTGGTCAATGAAGGGTAAGGGGAACTGATCCTTCTTGGTGGCTTTGTTTAACTCCCTATAATCGACACAAATCCTCCACTTCCCATTGTTCTTGGGAACTAGCATTAAAGGAGAGACTCATTCACTTTCAAAGATAGGATAAATGAACCCTGCATCTAATAGTTTCTACAGTTCTTCCTTGACTATGTCTTTGAGGGCTAGATTTATTCTCCTTTGTGGTTTCCTGACTGGTTTGCAACCTTCCTTGATGTATATGTGGTGATTACACACTGAGGGGTGTACTCCCTTCATTTCCTTGTAGTTCCAAGCAAAGGCTTCTAGGTTCTCTTTCAACAAGTTGCATAGTTGTTCCTCCTCTAAAGTAAAGAGAGATGGATTAATCTTCAAGGTTTTCTCTGGCCCAAATTCTATGGGTTTGACTAGGTTGGGTTGGAATTGGAGAGCATAAGTCAGTTTGATGATTGTTCAGTGTTTCCTTTACTTCTTCTTATAGTGATAATGGACTAGGAGTTGGACTTTGGAGCAGGTGTTCAATTAAATCATCCTCATCTTGTTGTCCTCCTCCTATGATGGCTTCCAAAGTATAAAATTCTGCAGAATAAATCTCATCTTCTTCCTCCTCCTCCAGCCATAAAGGTAAGTCCTGTTCTAGGGAGGGTTGAGCAGGAGGGTATAGGACTAATTGTTTGGACATATTCCCATTCTTAATGGTCATATTCCTAGCTCTGCAGCTAATGTAGGCATCAGCTGTGACCAACCATGGCCTCCCAAGGATGAGAGGGTAACCAGTTAGCTTAGCCTTAGGCTGGAGAACTAGGAAATTTGTTGGGTACTCCTAGGAATCAATGGAGACCATCACATCCTCCACAATTCCTTTAGGGGTGAATATGGAACGATCTGCAAGTTTCAGCACTGTTGTGGTCTTCCTTAATGACCCTTGGAGGTTCATATTGAGCATGGTGTCCTTGGTCATCACATTAATGGTAGCCCTAAGATCAATCATTGTGTGTGGGACAATGGTGCCATTGATGTGGACATCAACTATAGGGATTCTAGGGTCTAAGTATTTTGGACATATTGCCTACCCTGGCATTAAGTCAGATAATTTCCCAATGACATTAATGGTAGGGGCATCCCTTTTTCTTCTACCTGGATGCTTAAAGCACTTCTCCTTAATCAGTTCATTGTAAATAGGCACATCTTTGATTGCCTGGAGAAGGGGAATCTTTACACATAGGTTTTCCAATTCTCCCAGAAGTTCAGATTCTCCTAGGGTAGGTTGATGTGGTTGGGCTAATCTTTCAGGAAAGGGTGGATTTTCTTTAAGGTTGCTTTCCTCTCTTTTTTCCTCAACCTCCTTATGTGGAGAGGGAGGTTGGTTATATGGGAGAATTCTCCCATATCTTAGGTTGATCTCCTGTATTTCAACATCATAGGCTGGGTATGATGTCTCTCCACCATATGTTTGTTGGGCCTACCTATTGTTTGGGTTTGGATTTGGCTAGGCAAGCATCTAGGGTTGCCTATGAGGAGTAGAGTGCAGGAGTTGCAATTAGGTAAGTAATGGAAGCAATAGAGCTGGAACATTGTTGAATTGGGGCCTCCACCCTTGGGGTGGGGTATTCCACTGATGTTGTGGTTAATTATAAGGTTGAAATGACTAGTTGGGTGGCTAGGAATGATATTGACATGCATATGACCAAGGAAGGGGTGTAGACTAGGAAGGATTGGCAGGGGGACCCCAAGAAGGTGTAGTTGTGTTTTGGTTGGGTATGTAATATGCATGGGATGATCCTTGCATACCCTACTAGTATGGTCTAGGCCCAAGAAGTCTCCTTTGGTTAATGTAGAAAAGCTGCTCAGTCACCACTTCAGCTCCTTGATATACAGCTTTGATTCCTGGCAAGGAAGGGCACTTGTCTGTGGAGTGGTTTTCTTCACAGACTGAGAAAATCTCAATACAGTTTAATGTGCATTCATTCTTAGGATGCCTTCTAGTGCAACTAGGACAGAAGTTGGCTAGGGCTCTCTTTGCTTCCTCTTGCTTTCTTCTGATATTCATTGTATCCAATTGCAAGGCAAGGGTTTGTAGCATCTCACTTTTGAAGTCCTCCAACATATTTCCAATGTCACCCTTGATGGATGAGTTGGAAGATGAGATATTAGCCATAGGTTGACTACTTCTACCCTTGTTTCTGGCTGCCCTAGAATGGTTTCTAAAGACAGTCTTGATATCCCCATAGGGTAGTTGGTAGATATCTCCTCCTGATAACATATGTAAGGTGTCTAGAATATCCTCCCTCACTCCTCTAAGCAAGACCAACTTCAGTGACTCAGGGTCGAGTGTGCACCTAGCCCTTTTGTAACTAAGCTGGAATCTCTCTTCGTAGTCTTCTAGGGATTCATCATGGCCTATGGTCATCCTAAAAATTTCATCTTTAGTGTCCTTTTACCTACAGTAATCCCTATATTTGTTGTTAAAGGCCTGTTGCATCTGAGCCCAAGTTGTTATGCTATCTCCAGGTAAAATCATCAACCAGCACAATGTTGCATCCTTGAGGGTAGATGGAAATTGTTTCAACTTTTTCTCATCATTTGTATAGTCATAGGTTCGGCAGACAACAGGAAACTCAAATAGGAAAGTGTCAGGGTCATCTGTGGTCAAGCCATGGAAATGAGGTAGAGTAGTGGGGCTTATATTCTTCATTTTAGTGTCCCCATTGGTTTCCCTAATAGGGAAGGCACTCACAATTCTTCCTCTATCTCCTCTGTCATTTAAGTTTTCAGCCATTGGTTTAGTAAGAATGGGTTCTTCCTCTTCTTCTTCCCCTATAATTTCTTCAAATATGTCAGGTTGCTCAACCAAAGGGGCTTCCAGTTCACTGTCAGTGAAGAAGAAGGGAGGTTGACTATTGGATGAGGTGGGGGTATTTGGAAAGAATTTCCCTAAATTATCCCTCATCCTACAAGGCATGAAAGGAAATGTTTTTGGGTTTTTGTGAGATTTTTCTTTAAAGCTGGAAAGTAATTGCACAAAGGAAATTGTTGATGAAATGAAAGACAACTAGCATAATGGAAACTACATGTGGAATGAAATTGCTTAATTGAGTGAAAACCCTAACAAAAGGAAACTACTTGCTGAATGGAAGACTATTGACAGAAAGAGAACTACTTACTGAATTGAAATTCTATTTGGAGGAAAGGAAACTAGATTAACTTGCAGAATGGAAAGGAAAGCAGCTAAATGACAAAATGAAAGAAAGAAACTAGATTACTTTTGCATAAATAAACTAATGGAAGAAATTTGGAGACTAGAAAATAGAAGAAAATAGTAGTAAGCACTACTACTCTGACACCTCCCCGGCAACGTCACCAAAAAGTGATGAGCCTAAGTATTGTAGCAAGAATGCTGCAACTCCTAGGGCTACCAGCTTTACTTATCAACTCGGGGTTCGGACAAACTTGGAGGTGATTGTGCTATATACACAAGTAGAAGTGAAGGTACTACATATTTTCACTTCTCATCTGGCAAGAGACCCCAGGGGTTCCAAGCCATATTTCTATAGGGTCATAAGTAGCTTGATTTTGATGGAAGGAGAGCAAACTTGTTCCAGGGGAGAGCTATTCTACAACAAAAATGAAGAAAACAACATGCAAACCTAAATCACCATAACCTAATTAATCACGGAACAACTAAACTAGGTAGAATTGCTAAACAACACTAATCTAATGCTAACTATCTAAGTTGCAGGAGTAAAGCAACAAAACTAGACTAAGGGGGTCAAAAATGGAACTAGGCTAAGTCTGAGTATAAGCGGAAGAAGTGGTCAAGGGTCAAGATGGTGAAAACAGGACATAACGAGCAACAACGCATGAGGACCATTGGATCAGGCGGGTGAAGGGTAAATGAACAGTCGATATCGGATAATGGGAGGGTACGTAGGCAAATGGGCAGACACGGTGGACTAACAGGAAGGATGGCTGGGATTATATTGTGGAGGCGATCAGCAGATGAATGGCAGAGATCAGCCAAGCCAGTTGGCAATCAGGTGAAGTGACAGTCATCGGATTAAGAGATAGATCGACGATGGAGAGTTCAAGGCAATAAAGTGATCGGGTGATGGGACAGACGTCATATCTGGCAAGGGAGATCGACAGTGGAGATTGGAGCGTGAAAAGAAACATGCGGAAAAGACGAGCAGGTTTGGAGGGAGGTAAGTTGTATCTCTCGCGCCCTCAAAAACGTAAGTTGTATTTTGAAAATTCACACAATTAGCCTCCCAGGTCGACACATAGCATGGGGAAACCGCCCATATCACGTGCTCTCAGCCCGAAAAAGGTTGGAAGGAAATCCACGTGATATGGCTGCGAGGACCGTCGGATCTAGCAAAACAGATCTACGACAGAGAGGTGACCGAGCAAGTTGGTGAGTGGGTGCGCAATAATCGTCGGATATGACAAGGCAGATCGACGGTGGGGATTTAAAGGGCAAAAAGTCAAACGTGAAAAGTGGATTTGAGCAGTGATTGGACGATTTGGCTTGTGAAAGGCATTTTACCAGTAAAACCATTTAAACATGAATTATCAGCTCCTGCGCAAGCATTTCGAGTCGAAGGAGAATGACAGTATGAGTGAGGTCTTAGGCAGAGGGTGAAGGGACAGATAACTAGGAAATGAGTGAATGATCATGAAACGAACCAAGAAACGATATGATGAACCACATGATTGTATTAAATGGCAAACCCTATGAAAACCAGAACCCTGTTTTTTTGGGGTTGTTGCAGGGTTTCTTCCTCAAACCATAGTCCCAGAGGGAGGAGGTGAGGTCGCGACACCTGTGAGCATCCTAATGGATATTTTATTTGCCAGCTTACTAATTAAATGAAAGCATAAATGGAACAAACTGAAACACAACTACTCTGTTCTACCTTACTGTAATAGACTGGAACTATTCAAGCAAATGAACAGGAAACAGGAAACTACTTAAGTCAATGAGCAAGAAACTAGAAATCTGTGTTGAACCATTATAATGAAAATGCATCTATTTAACCAAATGAACAATCAAACCATGCATCTATGCTACTTTTTTAATGTAAATGAACTACTTAAATTAATGAACAGAAAGTAGGATTCTATGCTAGAATAAAATACAAGAAAGAGGAGCTTTGGCTACTAGGGTTGGGCCCTAACCCAAGAGCTTCAGCCCTTTGAGTTAACTCGGTGTTGGCTCAAATCAAAACTCATCTTCATTACCAAAGAACAATGTATTACATCAAACTATTACAAGTCAAGAGGTCTAAATACTTGCTAACTGGCTGACTAACTATTGGTTAACTGACTACAAACTAACTGACTAAAAAAATTGAGGTCCTAAGCCTCTCTATTTATACATTTGAATTCTCAACGACTTCCCCCAAAATTAGGGAGGTATAGCTCCCAACTTAATGGTAACTTGTCCTTTCACTTTCATTAGCTCGGCTGCCTTCTAGTAGGGAGGCTTCTTGTACTTCCACTTGCTTGCCTGTCTTTTAGTACTCCTGATTTGGTTGTGTGTACTTTCAGCTGATGGAGGGATATTCGAATGGATGGGCAGTAAATGAGGAGGATTTACCTCCTATAACTCCTCTCCTTTGTCTCATCCAAGTTTTTACCAAAGTCTTTTACCATAGTTCCTTGCTTTTACCTTTTATCCCTGCATTTCCCTTTCTTTTATCATTTATTCCTGCATTACATGCACATTAGACCACAAAGCAAAATATCCAACTCTAACTCAACTCATAAGCAAAATATAATCAAAAGTATGCAATAAGTTGTGAGAACAGTTGGTTTAGCTAAGCTAAGAGGTGAATTAAGGCCAATTAAGGCCCATATAATTACTCAATGATGAGAGTCAATGCCAATTTTCATATAACATCATGTGATTGATTATAAAACAAAATATGGTCATTGTATTGATTTGTTATAAAACAAATACATGTGCGGAGCTTTACTTGTACAAATCTTATATACTAATAATATTTGCTAATATGGATAGCTTATTAGGTTATATTAGTATAGTAATTAATATTAATATTGTATGAGTTATTGACTAATAAGCTTATTACTTGGCTAGTATGTTATTGCGCTTTAGTAGCAGGATTTATGTTTATTGCTTCTTTTGCATTATTAATATGGAAGTGGGTTAATATTGATGTTCCCAAGTACCTTTAGGATGCTTACCCACCCCATGAAATTAATTGATTCGAGATGTTGGGTGATTACTCTATTGAGGCTGGTGACTCTTCCACAGGTTCGATAGCAAGAAATAAAATCATAACTTGGTATCGCACACGTCTGAAATATTGTTGATGATTTCCAGAGAAGGTTTTCCAACATTGGTAGGAATAATACAATGGTGTAATAATACCAACAAAAAGTCTTTCTGGTAATTATTTTAGAATTTTTTTTTCCCACTGGAAAAATCGTAATCTTTCATTAAAAATTGAAAAATTACATGTTGTAGATGCCTTTGCATATGCTGTAAGTTCTTCCACTACATGTGGAAGGTTTGGTATCTGTTATGTCTTGATCAAAAAAGCAAAAAAGAATCATCTCGCACGATGTTCCTTAAAACAATCTGTAATGTATATGAAACATATTGCCCCGCAGGGCATCATATATGGTCTGTTCAGCTATGTACATTTGATCCAAAAAGTGTCAAAAATAAACTGATCTATATCTCAGCTATGTACATTTGATCCAAAAAGTGTCAAAAATAAACTGATCTATATCTCAGGGGCTGGCCGCCCTATAGTAGGGTAATTATTTTAGAAATAAGAAGAAAATATGGACAAAATTCGTTTGAACAAGTTGTAGCGCACCAAACCCTTCGAAGCTTATCGTTTCCAAGGTAAGAAATTCATTCACACTGGCCTGAGATCGATTCTCTTAGCTCATCAGTTTAATTTGATCTAAAACTCTGCAACTGCTGCGAAATTTTCCCCAAGTAGTCGTGATATCTACAATTAAATCCTTAGATTTGACCTACAACATGTGGAATTGATTGGTGTTTTTAGAGTGGAAGATATGTTTTTTTTGGTCGGTCTTTAGAGAAGAGAAGTTCGATTGCATTGGAAAGAGGAGAAACGTTAAGAAAAAGTTGCACGTATGGGTAGTGTGGAGCGGAAGTGCGAAATCGGTTATGCGGAAAAATAGCTACCATTGTGTGAAACCAAGGACTACTGACATGGATACAAACCGTTGTGTAATAAAATGGTTATTTCTATCATGGAACATTGGTTTGTTCACATTTCCTTTAGAAATAATACGATAGTGGCACAACATTACGATAAGAATGTCCCAATTCTAGCTCTCTGTCTGTTGAAAGCACTGAAATTCTAGTCGTTCAGTGTTGGGAGGAGTTGAGATTCATGACAAAGTCTCCTTCACAAAAATGCTCGTTCTCGAATAGCGTTGTTGTATATATTCATATATACACAATATATATCTAAACCATAGAATCTTTGTTTTATATGATATAATGAAGATGTATGGATGGAACGGTGGTGGCCTCGAGTTTTAGATTCATGACGCAATCCAATCTGCAAGACATGTTACACAGCTAATGTTTTGTGTTATTGTGAGTGGTTATTAGAGTCCAAGAAGACTAAGAAATTGATTCAACAGTTTCTTGTATGTATTAATATGTACATCATTTATAGAGATCAATCAATATATGTTTGAGTTTGGTTTCCAGCTTTTTGTCTCACAGTTCTATCAGAGCAGGTGAAATGTTATATTGAATGAGAATGTGGTTAATATGTTCTGTCAATTGAGCCACTAGTTTTGTGGCTTCTTAGTTTGAAGGTTTGTGTGGAGAACCTGGGCTTTCAAATGATAGATATTCATTCCATAAACAAGAAGAATAATCATATGGAGACCGTGTTCATTGCATCAAAGACTAATTTTTAGAGCAATTCTAAGGCAGACATGTCTACATTTTCAGCGGTTAATCATCGTGGGGCTGAAAAATTATTGGGAAACACATCAGAGTATTGTCATTGTTCTTGGACACTATGCTGGAGAGTGAAGAAATGAGTCAAAGATAACAAGGAGGACATCAGTGTTGACATTATAGAATGAGTGTTAATGATTGATCGAGTTTCTCGAGAAGTCATATTGCCAGCGATTAAGGTAGCAGGAAAGGAGGTAAAATCAATGGATTGAGTCTCAGTATAAGCATGAGGAAACTTCTTGGCACACATGGAGTTAGAATTTCCGACCGACCTAAATGTATGGTTGACATCATTAAGCCTGCAAATATCTTAGGGTATGGTGAGGCACAGTATATGCGATATACAGTTCTCTAACAAATAAATTTGTTGAAATTTGCCTCAAAAAGTATCAGAATTTGATTTGCAAGGTGGGGTTGCAGTGTGAATTATGTTTATTCATGCATTGAAGACACGATCTATATTTTTCGTTGTTCCTTCATTCGACATGCAACAAAAAAGAGTGGTTCCTTCATTCCATAGATGGTTGAGGATTTCAATTTTTAAGTATGACCCACACTCTGTTAATTTCCTTGTGTCAGTACATGGACTTTGACTCAGATTGCATGGATGCACCTAGGCTCTATGAGATTCTGCACCCATGGAGCGATGATAAAATTAGTTTTGCACTTCATTGAAGCTTTGACACAACGGATTTAAGGATTGAATGGAACAGATTCCAGAATTTTTTTTTGAAAAAAATCCAGTTGAAGTAAAGAATTTATTGCGAGTTAGAGGCGGAGTAAAATGTTATGTTATTATAAGCATTGTAAGTCAAAGCATGTAGGAAGAATTTGTGCATCATAAAGGTAGTACTAAACCTTTTGTTTCCAAAATGTTTTACAACTTTGCTAGTAGTGGTGTTGAGGAACTTCAATTGACCTTGTTTTTTACGGTGCTATAGTTATTATTACGAAAAGTTTGACTATGATTTTCATTTGACTTGTGTTTTCAACAAAATAAAAAAATAAACTATGGGACAACACACAAGTAGAGAGATTGATGTCGAAGGAATTTGAAGGAGCGGTTTTGATCTATGTTTTAATTTTGAAATTTGAAGTTTCATGTCCCATAGAGGCTACACAGTCTGCTCTCTTTTCGATAGAATGATTGTGACTAGTGAATGTATGGCGAACAAATTGTATTCATTCTATTTGCCATCTTGAAGAACAATGGAGGTTTGAATGCCAGTGACCCTGTTTTTTTACACCAACATAATCCCACGGTAGTTTGTGTGTTTTCTAGGGACAAAATCTTGAAATTTCAAAATTCTTATTTTCCTCTTGACATCAGGGTTTGATTTTTGTTGCACATTAATTAAATTATAAAATATAAGAGTGAAATAAAGAAAGGAAAAGTGCATTGCAGCTAGAAGCTCATTTGGTAGGTTAAGAATTGCAAGGTCACAAGTTCAAATATTTATGTTGATAATTTTACTTTTACAAAAGGGAAGTTAATTTTGGAGGTTGTGACACTTTGATTGGGTTGGAAGAAGAGAACATGATTTCAGCTGTAGCAATTCCACTTTTACTTGAGCATGTAACTATTTGATGTATTTGCAAAGATAAAAGTCCCTAATTTTGTAATTGTAGCTATATAGCATTATTCATTTTTTTCTATTTGAATTTTCATTGTAAATGGGTGCATTTTTGTGGTAGCCAACACCCTTTTGAAAGTTGATTGCAATTTTTTCTCTAATAGGAAGCAGTAGAAATTGAAGAGAGTCAGTGATTTGTTAGATTTTTTAAGTAGTCTAATGTTGTCTATTGTTCATAGTAGTGTCCAAATCAGTGAGGACACGCTTGCTAACATTAAAAGTTGCTTGTAAAATGCACAAGAGGAGATTGATTTTCTGCAACTCGAATTTCAATTCCAAAGAAAAGAACTTTAGCAGAAGCGTTGTGATTCTGAACTTGTTTTTGTTAAGAACTTTCTCTTTTATTTTGACTCCCATTAACAGTCAAAGTTTAATCCTATTTGTAAAAACATTTGAGGAGAAAATTTGGGTGCAGTGGAAAGTCATGTTTAGGTGAGAGTCATTTGCATACAGATGTGAAGTCTTTCGTTCCCAAAAATTTTATAAGGCCATTGGAAGAGATCATGCATAACAAACACAGAACTAGTTTGGGTTATAACAAGGATGTCCTGGATGTATCTTTTCATATTCCTAATTTTTTTGAACCTTTAAATTTTGTAGTGCTAGATATTTGGATGGTGTTGTTCCAGAACAGATTGATCAATGTCAACAGTATAATAGAGTTGGACATGTGAAAGGTTAGTGTTTTGATCTTCACTCGTGTGAGCATTGTGGAAAGTGAAATCACCATTCAAACATATGTTACAGAAAGAAAATTACTGCAAGAGAAAATCTAAATTTCGGATGGATTGCTTCTTTGGATTATTCAAAACTACCCAAGAATATTTACAAGTCATACCACAGGATATGTTCAAGAGTGTTGACTAGCCTTTCAGTGATGAATATTACTTCATCTTCTCATCTTGTATCCGACAAGGGGGTAATTGTTAATGATTTGCTACAAGTTTGAAGATTTCTCAAGCGAGCCTGAGTCAGGATCCACAAGTGAGCTTGAGCTACAAAATGTACCAGTTAGAGCCATAGTTGTAGCCAAAGAGCCTTCAAATTTTTGTCGAATGATTTTTTTGTGAACAAGCACTTACAGATTCGGAAATGTTTGAGGAACTACATTGATAGTTTCAGAGTTAGTGGTCAACTTAAAACCACATTTTTGGTTTTTTTGGAACCGATATGAAGGATCCAAAGTTGGTGTTGATTGAGACCTTGACTTCTCCCACATTGGTTTATGGTCATCCTTAAAAACCATTTCTTAGAGACATTCATCTCTTGGTTGAGATGCATTTTTGCATTTTGAACTCTCATTCTTGGACTTTGATACATCTCTTCGGATTAAGAGAGGAATATTAGACAGTGAATCCTCGGGATTAGGTTTGTGTTATTGTGAGTGGTTATTAGAGTCTAAAAAGACCTGAAAACTGATTCAACAGTTTCTTGTATGTATTAATATATACACATTGTACATCTTTTATAGGAATCATTCAATAATATAGTTGAGTTTGATTTCCAATATTATGTGTTTTACAAGACACTTCGGAATATTTTTTAGATGCATATTACATTTTAAATCAAATTAATCTAAATAACTATTAAAAGTGAAAAATAAAATGTTCAGCGTTTAGTCTACATCTCCAATCGTTCAGATAAATTTGAGAAAACGATCGTGTAGTGGCATAAGTTATACATTTTTCTTTACGAATCAGTCCTGGTATTTTCTACATTATAACGCAATCTAATTATTTTGTCCTTATGTCTTGCTCCAACAATAATAATAAAATATGAAGCATGCAGAGCCTTACAACATCATAGATTTGCCCATGAGAGTTCAATTCAGCGGAATAATAAAAGAGATGTTCTAGCATCTTGTCATCTAAATGGTTGACTAGCATCGTGTGGGAGTTTCGTAATTAATTTGTGTGGAAGTTTCGTAATTTAAGTTGTGCAAGAGTTCCGTAACTTCCATTGTAATTTAATTTGTGCTGGAGTTCATCTTTTTAGGTAGGTTGTGTTCCAAATTGTCCAGGAATGGCTTGGATTCTTTTAGTGGCATATGTTCACATTTTAATACAAGTGGAGTGTTTTAATTTTTTGATAATAATGTGTTTGTTTGATTTTTTAAATATTTAATAAAAATGTGTAAAAGTGTCTTATTTATTTTAAAATTATGTTTTTTTGAAAATTTTTTCATTAATGAGTTTATTAAAAAATAAATATATATATATAATCTTTAAATTTAAGGTTGGTTGTGAAAGCTAGTGTGCACTTTAAAATAATAAAATTGTTAACCCACAAAGGGTGAAAGGAGTGTTAGTGATTTAAGGGGGAACACGTAAGCAGTTTTTCACCAACAGAATTAGTTAGTGGGGGTGGAAGCTTGCAAGAAAAATAGAGAGATTGAATTGTCAACATCTTCAAGGCGAGGTGGGCCAAGAAATGTCGTCATTAAAATTTATTTTTTTGCGATAATAATAATAATGTTTACTAGTGCACAATGTCGTACACGACTAAAATTGACATAAAATTATTTGCGAAATATAACTCAGGTTAAGAGACTTAGATTTTTTAGTGCTAGTAACACATCCAATTCCAGTACAGAAAGAAACTAGTATTTTAAAAATTTAATCAACACATTTTTTAGGACTGTCTACGTGCTTGTTACCTTTGCCTTCGTTTTTCAAAACATTTTAGCAGTTGTCTGTTACATGTGGCTCTCATCGTCGTTCTTTAAAAAAAAAAACCCTTCGATGTGGTTTCAACAAGTATATGGAATGAGGGGCCTTAGACTTTTGCTTCATCAACTACAAGCAAATTTTAATTTGTTTTTCAAATGCTAACAATGCTTAAGAAATGACCTTTTTCTATCTAGTTGTTCCCTGTCAAATGTCAATGATTACATTATCATATTGTTTCCTTTTAATGTGATTCAATTATCATCAGAGGAAATCTCAGCCTAAAAATGTCCATAAAATTTTCATATAATTTTCATGTCATAATATGTAAGCCAATCAAAATCCTTTAAATTTAAAAGAGGTACATGTAAATATTTTGGAGGGAAAAGAAGAAAAACTACTTTTTTAAATTGTACTTTTGGCTTATCTCTTTATAGGTTTACTGAAATTTCAAGTGTAGACACTCATTGGATGTGAAATTAAATTCCACATCCAACGACCCATTATGCATACTTTTGAGAAGACCCATGTTTTTTTAATGTGTCTTCAATTTTTATCAATGTGGGTCTTCTCAAAAGTATGCATAATGGATACTCGTTGGATCTGGAATTTAATTTTGCATCCAACGAGTGTCTGCACTTGAAATTTGAGTAAACCTATATAGACATAAGTCAAAAATACAATTAAAAAAAAAATAGTTTTCTTTTGTTCCTTCTAAAATTCATAATTCTTATTTTATTATTTTCACTATTATTTTATTATTTTTCCTTAGGATGCCACTTTTAGGCTAAAATTTCCTCTAAGGTTAATGTTCAAAGAATTACTTGAGTGAAAAGAACTCAGAATTCTTTAATGTTCATGGAAATGGTTGAATGTGGTTTCTGTTCACCTCACAATTAATTAAGAAGGGCATGGCTCGAGCGTGTTTTCTGAATCACCAACGAATCGTCTTGTGGCTCGAAAGCCAATGAGCCTTTCCGCTAATTGACTTGTCATTTTCCATGCACAACGACAATAATTCAAATATATGACATCAAAAATTGATTTCATGTATATTAGAATTGTGCGGAATTTTCTAATCATGTAGAGTGTAGAGAAAACTTCGCATAATGAAAGCTCTCTAAATACAACAATTTCTCCACACATCACATGGACAAATAAACAAATCGTAATAACCTAATGACATTGTGAAAAATTGAACTTTCATTGCAGTCTCTGACCAAGTTTATTGCATCAAGACGGGGGTATATTTTCTGTGGTATATCACAGACTATCTATAATGAACTGAAGCTCGGACATCACCACATGTACAGAAGCTCAGATCTATGTTATCCTGTGGAGCTCATACCCCTACAGCAATTCAGATTTGTGTCATCTTGTGGGGCTTGGACCACCTACAGCGCAGATCTATTGAACATCAAACATTGTTAGCTCGGACAGTGACTTGGACTTGTGTTTACATGCCTCAAACCTATAATCATCTGTGGAAAGCTGTGAAAATATATCCTTGATACATCAGGGAAGTCTCAAATGCTAAATACTTCTTTAAGCCTGAACATATGACCTTGAGGGACTTGGAATAGTGATCTCATACTTATTTGCAATCCTGGTGAATGGTGAATGCTGATAAATAAGAACATTGAAGGTGCTTCATGAAGAAGCAGTGAAGTTCTTGAACAGTGGTGTATTAGCAGTCTTGAAGCATTGTTGGAGAATAATAGAAGAACCTTTGTGTTGACTTGAAGAATAGTCCTTTGAAGACTTTTTTGGAGCAGCCATAGGAGTCTTGTTGAAAAAGACTTGAAGTTTTTGTAAAGACAGATTGCTCAGAATTTGAAGACCTTGGACAATGGAGCATTTGGAGTTTTGGACAAGTGAAGTATTGGACAGTAAAGAGAATTCAGTGGACAAATTGAAGGTAAAGAACAGACTTATGGACAAATTGATGTAAGTCACCTTTTCATTCTATTTATTAAAAAGTTAAAGGGTTTGATCTCTAGGGGTTAGAGCCTTGAGGAAGATAGGGTAGGAGCCCTAGACGTTGGAGCCTCATAAAAGCCGAAGTTGGAGCTTGGCAATAGGTTGGAACCTGGTGAATTGAACGGTTGGAGCCCTCAAACATTATTGTACACAAACTATTATAAAAAGAGGATTGGTGTCCTCATTTGTTCATAATAAAATTTGTATTATTCAATTTTTTATTACAATTGCTCTCAGTATTTCCAACAGAACTAAATAGCTTGAAAATATGAAACAATATGAATAAAAAAATTAAAAATAAGTTGATAAATAATTTTACGTAAACAAATTTAAGAAAGGAAATACATTTTTCAAATTGGTATTACGTAGTCTTAATGTTTCCATCAATGACCTTTATGATAATAGAAATAGTTGATAAATAATTTTATGTAAACAAATTGAAAAACGAAATGCCTATTCCAAATTGGTATTAATTGTGGTTTGAATATTCTTGAGAGGTCTACGTATTATTTGGCTTCAATAACATGTTTGTTCAGTCTATAGGTCATGTTTTCTATTTTCTCTACATCATTAGTCAATTGAAGTTAGACATCAAGTATTTATTTATATTTTTTCTTATGCTTGCAAGCTCTTGAATAATTTCCCACAAAAATGTCAATGAATAAAGCTAACCTATACTACTACATGTCTATTCATAAAGGCAATTCTATTCGCTACTTTCTATGTTATGTTTTGGATATATGCTTCCTATGTTATGTTTTGGATATATATTATGTTGAGCATGATTCTTATATAGAGAGATCCCTATGCTTAATGCTTCCCTTTATTGCATTATAGTGGTTTTTATGTTTCTATATTGTATATATGTTTTTCAACTATTTATTTATGAGTTTGTGTACATATATTATAAGATGTTTGTAAACTTGCTTTGGATTATTTCTATTTTGTAATAATTTAATTTCAATGTTTTGATAGTATCTTATTAATATTTTTAATATTGGACATATTTTTGCATTAAAAAATAGATTTTATTTATGGATTGAGATCCTTAACAAAAATGTCAAATGGATGTGGCAAAGATGGAATTGGATGTGGTCTGATGTGGTCCCTTGGAATTTCACGCTCCTTTTGGCTTGGTATGTTTGCATTAGTGTGGCAGTAGATCACACCATAGAATATATCTCCTAGAGAGTGCAACAAACATCAATATATCTCTAAATCCTTCATTTTTCTTTTGCAATTGTTTTCTTTTGAACTTGCTTCCTCCTCTGTCGAGACTCTCGCCCCACTTCCATTTACAAGCATACATTTGTTGTTACAAAACCCAGTTATCCAATTGTGAGACATTTGCATGAAGAAATCAAACGCGGCAAGAGGCATGTCAAATCATAAGTGGAATTTGCTCTGTTTGCAATGTGGGGAGGGAATTTTTCCCATTTGCAGTTGTGGAATCCTTTCCTTTTGCGGAAAAGGTAAATTTATTGCATTTTTTTACAAATTTTCAACATTTTTTTGCTCCTGTTAGCAATTTTTCTAACAAATTTGTTCATTTTTGTTTTAAAAAATCTAGGTTTCAATAGGGAAATGTTCATAACTGGTTTGCAGGGCAGTGTATTAAAGAAATCCAGTGAACAAAGGTAAATTTCTACCACCTCGTTTTTGTTGTCGTTGATTTTGTTAAAAAAAAATCATTGTGTTCCCACAACGGGTGAACCAACAACAACTCGCTAGGTCGCTATTACGGAAACTCGCTTGTCACCATTACAATAACTTATTGGTCACCATTGCAACAACTTTGTAGTCTAATGAGTCATGCTCATATTACAAATTTTCAGCCAAATTTGGCTGAAAATATGTAACATGAGCATGACTCATTAGACTACGGAATTGTTGCAATGGTGACCAGCGAGTTGCCGCAACAATGACAAGCGAATTTCTGCAACTACGACCCAACGAGTTGTTGTTGGTTCACCCGTTGCAGCAATTCTTTGGGTGGTTGTTGCAATTCTACTCATTAAATTTCTTCAATATGTTGCCCTGAAAACCAGTTGTGAACGTTTCCCACTTGAAACCTGGAAATTTTCAACAAAAATGAGAAAAATTTTTATAAAAATTGCTAACAAGAGCAAAACAAATGTTGAAAATTCGTAAAAATTGCAATAAATTTACTTTTGCTGCAAAAGGAAAGGATTGCACAGTTGCAATGGGAAAAATTACATCCCCTCATTGCAAACAAAGAAAATTCCACCAATGGTTCGACACGCCTCTCGTTGCATCTTATTTTTTCCTGCAAATATCTCACAATTGGACAACTAGGTTTTGTGGCAACAAATGTATACTTGCAAAAGAAAATGGGGCGGGAGTCTCGACACAGGAGGAAGCACGTTTGGAAGAAGATAGTTGCAGAAGTGAAATGACGAGTTCAGAGATATACTGATGTTTGTTTCACTCTCTACATACATGCATTTGGCATATACATCCTGATTTGGGAGGATCTAGAAATACAAGTGGCCTTGAAAATAGCTCAAAAATAAAATTCATCATTTGGAAGTGAAACCAAGACCAAATCATAGTGCTTGGTGCCCTAACTCCAATAGTGCGAACGACACTGAAATCCGAGTTCATATGCTCAAGTTATAGCTGGTCAAAGTTTTGGTAAAACTTGGCCAAGTGGCATGCTTAATGAGGTAACAATTTGGCAGTGATGTGACCATCGGAACAAGAAAATTTGTTGCCTACTTAATTTGCCTAGTGACACTTATTTTTTGATGGATTAAAAAAAGACCATATTTGTTATAAAACAAAAAAAACAATATTATATTAGGGGTGGTGGGATGCCACCACCGTCACCCCCGCAAGTGGTTATTATATTAAGTGGGGTGGGCGAGCCACCCTCGATAGACCTGCCCAATCCCTAGACCACACATTACATATAACACAAAAAAACAAAGGGTTGGGGCCATGTGCACCGCGGACCCCACCCATCCCATGTGATATCATTACCGAGGCCGGCGGGGTTTGAATCCACCCAACCCACGTGGGCCAGCACCCAATGGGTGGCCCCATATCAATCAAATTGAAACCATAAAATGGGCAATAAAACTATAATGCACCAAATGGGGGGTCAATGTGGTTGGAACCCTTGACCACCCAACTCCTAAAATAACCCGCTACCAACAGCCCAACGGGCCTTCATTGTTTACTCCTCCCAAAACAATAAACTCCCTCATTCCATTCGACCAAGAGGAGGCCAGCAGAGGAGCGACGGAACCATGAGCAGGGGAATAAGCTAGATGTTGAAAGATTCCCTTAGAGGGCTAGAGGTGCCAGTGACATAATTCAACAAATTTATAGTCGATTTTGCACAATTTCACGACACGAATCCAGTGGTGACGTCTATTTCTCCAGCTAAGCTCTCCATTATCAAGCCATCATCCAAATTGGAAGTATAAGGGTCATTTTTGTAAAGTTATTTGTAACTGATTATTTGATGCCATGTAATGAAAAAAATTCTCCCCACTGTTGAGCAAGGCCCGGAGACATAGCCCGCATTTGGTGAACTTCGTAATCAAATCATTGCGTATTTGATCTGATGTTTTCTTATGTTTTTCTACTTCTTTTCATGTGGTTTAAGTTACATGGTTAATTGATTTGTTATATGCAATTCTAAATGCATCCTTGAAATTAAAAGATCTTGGATCACATCCAGTTGGCATTTTTGTTAAGGATCTCAATCCATAAATAAAATCCATTTTTTATGCAAAAAAATGTTCAATATTAAAAACATTAATAAGAGACTGTCATAATATTGAAATTAAATTATTACAAAATAGAAATAATCCAAGGAAGTTTACAAACATCTTATAATATATGTACACAAACCCATAAAAAAATAGTTGAAAAACATATATACAAAATAGAAACATAAAAATCACTATAATGGAATAATGGAAAGCAATAATCATAGGTATCTCTCTATATAAGAATCATGCTCAACATCACATATATCCGAAACATAACATAGAAAACATATATCCAAAACATGACGTAGAAAGTAGTGAGTATAATTGTCTTTATAAATAGATACGTAATAGTATAAGTTAGATTTATACATTGACATTTTAGTGGGAAATTATTCAAACGCTTGCAAGCATAGGAAAAAATAGAAATAGATACTTGATGTCTAACTTCAATTGACTAATGATGTAGAGAAAATAGAAAAGGTGACCCTTAGAGTGAACTAACATGTTATTGAAGCCAAATAATAAGTAGACCTCTCAAGAATATTCACACCACAATTAATACCAATTTGGAAGAGGCATTTCCTTTATAAATTTGTTTCCATAAAATTATTTATCAGCTTATTTCGATTATCATAAAGGTCATTCTTGACAACACTGAGACTACAAGTAATCCCAATTTGGAAAAGGTATTCCCTTTCTTAAATTTGTTCCCATAAAATTATTTATCAACTTATTTTCAATTTTTTATTCATATTGTTTCATATTTTCAAACTATTTAATTCAATAGGTGTACATTGAGTGTGTTCTAAAATTGGTCCATGTAAGTAAAGTTTTAATAGAAAAAGTTATAAATTGTTGATGCTTTTTTGGATAGTTTTTAATGATATTTTAATAGTCATTTTCAAATAAATCACTATGAATCCATCTTAACTTTGAAACTTCCATGTACTAAGAGGGATCACATGCCTCTTGATATGAAAATATCCTTAATTATTTGCAATTTAAAAAAATATACATCTCCTATGATTGATACCTCTAAATGCATGATAAATCCAAATTTAAGAGAGGTCTATGTTGGTATACTATTTCAAACAAATGTCATTATAACACTTAATGGAAACCACTCCCAAGAAAAAGTATTATATATGTTACTTTAATGAAAGCCATATTATTAATTTTAAAAATTAATCATTTTGAAAATTGGAGAATGTAAATTAAAAAATTAATCATTTTACAAATGGGAGAATGTAAATTTTAATTACATTTTTGCATATCCTAGTTTTTCTAAAATATAAATATTATATATGAAACATTAATTTTATGGAATTTTAATTAATTTTTTTATTAATTAAAATTACTCATTTTCTCACAATCATCACATTCAACCATATGAATTATAAATTGGTATAATCCAATACATCCTCTAATTTAACAATATGAATTATAAATTGATATAATCCAATACATCCTCTAATTTGCAACATGGTCTTAATTAAATAGCAAAAAGGAAAGAAAAAAAACCTTATAAGTTGTAAAAAACTTATTATTTATTTTGTTAAAATAAATTAAACTATAAAAGAATTGAAAATCAAAACCCTTATTAACCAATTCAAACTATAATATTAGCAACAACAAAAAACAATTTTAATTTAGAATTTTCAAATACATTACTTTCCTCTTTCATTACTATGAAAGAGCTTCCAAACATTTATTCTATAAATGAAAAAAGTTTTTAGCCTTTCAAATGAGAAAAAAGTTTTTAGCCTTTCAAATGAATTTATGATAGGATACTTTATTATTGTGAATTATTCCTACTTGAAATTTACTTGGCAAAGTCTACTTTACTATTGTGAATTATTCTACTTTGTCTGAATTATTAGTCCTTGCCTCCGGCATAGCAGGGACTATAGCATTCGATAGGACGTTGACCGGCTATTAAATTGTGGGTTGACCATGTGTTTCTGCCAGTTATTCACTGTTTAACTAAAGTTTATGCTGAACGCTTTGCTCGCTAAAAAATTTTAACCAAAGTTTTCGGTTTACCCTCTTATTGCCCGCCTCACTTCGCCCGATGCGCGCACAACTTAATTTATCCTAAGTTCTTTCTCGGGCGGCAAGACTAGCCAGCACCTAAGCCGCGCGCACAACTTAATTTATCCTAAGTTCTTTCTCGGGCGGCAAGACTAGCCAGCACCTAAGCCGCGCGTACAACTTAATTTATCGTAAGTTCTTTCTGGGGCGGCAAGACTAGCCAGCACCTAAGCTAACAGCATCAACGTTTAGACGTTTGTTCATTTGCATGTTGACCACCTGTCAGAGCCTGTGTTTACCACCCAAGCTTACACAGCGTATGGAACCCTGTCAAAGCTTATATGACAAGCACAAAAAACCCTGCGAGGAGACTTCCACCTCTGTGTACTCGTTCCTAACTCTGGTGAGTTCTTTTGATCTACACTGAAGCCATAGCCTACATTGTTTCATCGTGATGTCTCTGTCCGACAAAAGTCCCAGTACAGTAAGGCAATGGCTCGCACCTTGAGCGTCATCGATGAATTTCTGTATATGGATCTGATCTGATAGAAATTCAGTGTCTGAATCTTGTCTTTTTGGATCACAGGGGCGAAGCTTTCATGCAGGACTTTTTAGCTTAAATTTTTTGAATTTGGCAGAGAATTGAACTTAACAATGGAAGCCAGCGCCGGCTTGGTTGTCGGTTCTCATAACAGAAACGAGTTCGTGGTCATCCATGGACATGAGGAGGTCGGAAATTTATACAGGACGTTGGTTTTTCGTAGGCATTGTGAGTTACGTTCGGGTTGTTGTGCTGATTTTAAATTTGAGACTTAGAAAATTTGTTTTCTTGTGTTTCATTGCAGCCGAAGCCTTTGAACACGTTGAGTGGCCACGTCTGCCAGATTTGTGGCGAGGACGTCGGGCTTAACACGGACGGCGAGCTATTCGTTGCCTGTAATGAGTGCGAGTTTCCTGTCTGTCGGTCGTGCTATGAGTACGAGAGACGAGAAGGAAATCAGTCGTGCCCGCAGTGCAATACTCGTTACAAGCGTCAAAAAGGTTATTTTTTGCTCTGGAACTCTTTAAAATTTTATGTTGAATTTGGACGTTCTCGGCAGCTTTGTAGCATTGGTTCAGGTTGAATTTGAACATTCTTGACAAATTTATTATACTTCATGTTGGATTCTTCAAAAGTTCTAATTTGATGTCGAATCTGCATGGTTTCGCCCGTATGAAAGTACGATTCAAGCTAAATTTCCTAGTTCATGTTACATTTCAACGTTCTTTGCAAATTTATTCTAATTTGAGTCGAGTTCTTCAAAAGTTTGTAGAGTTCATGCTAAATGTGCATGTTCTCGACAGTATGAAAGGATAACCCATGTTAGCTTTGCAAATTTGGGTTGAATTTGAACGTTCTTGATAAATTTAGTTTAATTCGGGTCGAGTTTGCACGGTTTTGTCAAATTTACTGTCGAATTCAAATCGAATTTGCCATTTCTTGACCAATTTACCGTCCATCATTCTGCATTTGCACATTCATGTTAGATTTAGCACGATTTATGACTTTAATGATGCGAATTTGGTCATATGGTACGGCATTTGCCGGGAGTCCACGTGTGGAAGGTGACGATGATGAAGAAGACGTTGATGACATAGAACATGAATTTAATGTGGAGACTTAGCAAAGAAACAGGCAGATCACCGAGGCGATGCTCCACGGACGCATGAGCTATGGCCGAGGTCCCGACGACGAAAATTCGCAAATTGCTCATAATCTAGAGCTTCCTCCACAGATTCCTGTACTTGCAAACGACCACTCGGTACTGATCAATGCCCTGAATTTTCTTTGACAAAATTTCTGGAGAATGCATAGAATTTGATTAAGTGTTAGAAAATCTTGTCGCAATGCATAAAATTGGCTTTTACAAATTCTATCTTTGCATTTGTTGGAAGTAATAAACATTTAGAAATTTGTTTGAAATCGTAATCAAATGGTTTTGACACAAGATGCAAGAGAGGTCCTAAAAAATACAAAATTTGTGACAAAGAAAATGAGTCAGGATGCTTTTTACCAAATTCCAGAAATGTATTTAGAATTTAATCGAATAATTTGTTGCAAATGCTTAAGTTACACCAAGAGATAGAAAAATTGTTTCCAGGGTTTTGATAAACTGAATAATTCAAAAAGAAATTAAAACAAAAGCAGAACGTGCAAAATAAATTTATGCAAGTATGGACATCTGTGTTTGAAGTTTAAAAGAATAGGTACAAAACGCAGGGAGTTCAAGGCAAATGCTTGATGATATTTGTCTAATGGCATTAGTTGTTGAATTAAGGTTGTGAGTTGGGAGAATTGTTCATGATATCTGTATTGAAGGCGGTCGAGTTTAATTCACTATTTTGAAAGCAAGAGACCAGGCAATCTTACAGGAGAAAGTCGGACGCTGGGTTTCAAATGCAAACTGCCAGGAGAAACCTGCGAAGACTGTACAGAACCCGCGATTGATTCCCATACGCCTCCCAAAAGAGCTGTATCAGAAGAACTAGACCGAGTCAAAATAGTCTCATTCAGAGTAGGCCTTTCATTCCTCTCTACCGGAGTGAATGACTGTGCCATGTTTTGCTGCCTGGGACAAGGAGCAAGTGGCGGCCTGGTGGCGACGGAAGTGGAGGAAGGAGTTCGAGTGAGGTTGTCACCACATAGAAAAAAATACAAATCTCCTGCTGCTCTCGCTAGGTGGTTGTCTTCGTCCGAGGCATGAAGACAAGTTTCATTTAGTCTCTCACCACCTTTACTTGCCAGAACAGTTACCGACATTAGGCGCTTAAAATTTCGTCCTGAAACTTTAATTCCCGGAACAGCTGTCGGCATTTCACATAAACTTGATATTTAGCTTAAACTTTGGTCCTGAAACTTTAATGCCCAGCCCAGAACAGCTGTCGGCATTCACATAAACTTGATTTTTTTGCTTAAACTTTGTTCCTGAAACTTTAATGCCGAGAATCGCTGTGGGAATTCGCATAAACTTGATTTTTTTGCTAATTATTTTATGAACAAACAATTTAGTATATGCAATTGCATTTCCATATAGATGACGTAGAGTATGTCACGCGGGTGATATGTAGAGTCATTTCATCAATAATAATACTCTTATGCATCATTAAATAACTCTTATGTGCTCAACGTCATAAAGAACAAGTCTAGGAACCTTGAATTAAATACTCACATATTTGTTATTCAAATTGTTTAATTGTTGACACGCTTACTTTATACCTATTTTCTCGATAATGTCAAACAATATTTTTACAAAACACTATAACCAAAATGAAATACCAACTATGGTAGTTATTAAGACACTATTGGTTGCACATTGAAGGATTTTGAGCTCCTGATTGTTTAACACTGAAATAACAATTGCGTTGAAAGCTTTTGCTTATGAAGATTAAAATCGTCGTCAGAGCTTGCAGAGGTGTAGATGAGTTGGGAATAGCCGATAATGTGCAGAGATTTGTTGAGGAGATCTTAGCGAATTGAGATGTGCATAGTACTTATTCATGCATGCGCTAAAGAACTTTAATGGAGAAGTTAAAGATGCAGGCAAAAAAGATTTTATGTTATTATTTATATGCGATACCATTTTTATAAATGTGTGAAGATTAAACATCATTTTCTATATATGTTCCCAAATTGGACGGAAACATCGTTTTCTATATCTGTTCTCGTTAACAGTGGCATATATTTTATGGGGAACATATAATAGGTCAACATCATTTTCTATATCTGTTCTCATTAACAGTATGTTAAAATTATTCGACGTGGCCAAGTGGTAGTTGGAAAGGCACCTCAGAGTTATGATATGTCATTTCACAACAAAATGCACATCCCGTCGCTCCAAATTCCGATCCACTACGCCGTGAATGCTTTGGATAATCTTTAAAGTTTCACAGTAGTTTCAATCAATTGTAAAGTAGAGAACACTTGTAGGGGCTCGCATGAGGATTTTCCAAGAAAGAGGAACTTTTGGGAGCTACCTACGACTAAATCTGTGTTCTATAGATTCATTGTGAACAAGGTAGGTCACTCTCCCAGCGGGTGTTTTTGAAACTATAGCAAATTGTTCTATTGGTTTGTGGAGAAGGAAATCAAGGAATACATGTCTATTTATTTGATTTAATCATAATTTGATAAGAACTTCATATGACTTATTTTCTATCTTTTTAGTGTGGCTACCTCATTCATCCAACAATTAATGTTGTAATGCTGAGGTTTGAATTTTTTTTAACAAGATTAGCGTAGCTGACCTGCACCATTAACCGAAATGAAATGCAATGTGAAATTCATTGGATTAGTTTCAAATGTACCAATCCATGTTCTATTGAAAGTACACATCATATAAATCATTATTCTAGTTATGGGCACTAATATTTATTTACTGCACAACACTTTTGTGTTGCATATGAATGTTGTGGTAGATAAACTTAATTTCCACAACTTCTATGTTCATGGCAATTTTATGTAGATATGTAAGACTACAATAGCCTGTTCTGAATATAGGTCATCTAACCGACCATCATTCTTTCAGGCATCAATATGTATTTATCGGAAAATTATTTCTGATAGATATGAACGCAGTGGACGAATCCCTTAATTCGTACCGTGTTTCCTTAATTTCCACAACTTTTAGCGGTAGTAATTTTTGACTTTTAATATTTGGTATTAAAAAAAATCTATGTAAATAAAAATAAAGGAAATTGGAAGAGAAAAAGCCATTTGGAAATGAAATTTAATAGTTTCTAATCTGGCTCTCTTTGTATATATTCATGGGCTCTTTCCATGAAAAAATTGATTCATTGAGTTACTCTAATAACCTAACATGGTATCAGAGCCATGGTATCAGAGCCAACCCTATTTTAACAGTGTAACTCCGGCTAATCTCCTACCATATTTCTCTGTTCGTCTGCATTCTATTTTTCTGCTCATTCTCTGCGCTAGTGCATGCAGTAATTATGCTATTCATTGTCTAATTCTTAGTTGTGCATTGAATATTCTTGCTCCTCTGCATTGATTAAGGTCGTGACCTGAGGCGTGTGATGGGTGCGTTTGAATGACGAATGTTATAGGAGTTGTCTATAATGCGACTTTTTGGAGATTCCGGTGACGGAATCCGGCGGAAGAAATTGAGGTTAAATATTGATTTGTTGCAGTTAAAATGGTTTTTTAACTGCATATATGGATTCAGCACCCTGAAAAACCCCTGGGACGCTTTGATTGTGTAGAAACTAGCTATCAAACTTGCGATTCCAATAGATTGCTGCCGGATTTTGACTGGAAAAACCCATCGGAAAACCTTCCAAAAAGTCGCATTATAGACAACTGCAATGTTATATGCTAGTTGAATTCTAACGAGGCCCACCTTTACTTAATACATTACACGTTGTGAAAACATTGCGGGAAACGATTCATTGCGGAGTTGTGCATTGGTATGCACTATGCGTTGAATGTAATCAAATGTTGTTGGCATTATGTAAGTCCCTTTTTTAATGGTCGAAATCCACTAACAACACATACATTGAAATATTTTGATGGTCCATGGAACGTTGTGTGGTGAATGCACATGTGCATTCAGTTTTTATGAAGGTCGTGTATATATGTGATGGCTCATAAAATTATTATAAGGGTTCAATCATTGGTTCCTTTTAAAAGGACATGATGGGTCAAACGTGCTCCCATAATGCTTCCATGGATCTTATAGTATAAAAATGTGACGCGGCTCTTTTTAAAAAATGCTTCCATGGATCTTATAGTATAAAAATGTGACGCGGCTCTTTTTAAAAAATTATAAAGCTTATGGTATATAGTGTGAATGGCACATAATTTGATGACATGGTTTGAATAACACTTTAAAAGGTTACAGATGGTACATAGTACGTATGGATAGTGTATGAATGGCATGAAGTGAATATGTTGAGGGGTGATACAATATATGGCAGCTAAAAGTGGAGTTTTTCCATTTATATAATTAAATTAATATTTTACTAAAAGAAAATATCAAGTAAGGTTACTATTATTTTAGAAATCAAAAGAATATAATCTATTTTTAGGATCTTTGTCTCGAGCTTTATGGTTTTTTAGTTAATCCAAGAGGTATAATATTTTGTTTTACCTAAGTAAACAAAATAAGTTAGGGTTTGGGAAAAATTGTAGAGGTGCAAAGTGATCACTTTAATGTCAGAAGCAATATTCATACTTGCACTAGCTAGGTTACTCATGAATTTGAACCGATCTTTCATCATTTTGTTTTTTATAAATGTCAAACTTGTAGCTGCCTATAAAAATATGTTTTGGCCAGGAATCTATACCGGTAAAGTGGTATCAAGCTATCTGTTAAATTAGTTGCTGTCATCCACTTAAACTCGTGGAAAGCATTCCGTTAAACGTGTTCCCTTACAGAGCTAATCTCTATAAATAAATGCATTGAGAAGGGTGTCAAATTCGGATTTCGGCGTTGGCTGCTTCCAAGAAGCTGAGTTTTATTCTTTTAAAACCTAAAAGGCTCCTGCGCCCACATCTGAAATCAATCCAATGCTATAGGTTTCGTAAAAATAAAAATAAAATAAAAAAAAAATAGGAGTTTAACGAAGCTACCATTTCGTTTAAAAAATAATGACAAAATTTTAGTAAGAGTTTGATAAAATCTGGTTGAAATTTTTAGAAATCAGAATAATAGTTATAAGTTTCAGAATTTTAAGTATTTTAAAAATTTTAATACCAAATTCCAAAACTAAATATGAACAAGAGTAATCTGACTCAACAGTTCTAATAAATGTGACCAAAAATTGTATCAGGTTTTTTTTTTTTTTTTCCAAAAGCTTAGCCATATAATTCTCGTTAAATGTATAAATAAATTTAAAATATATTTTTAAGCTTTTTTTCCAAAAGCTTAACCATATAATTCTCGTTAAATGTATAAATAAATTTAAAATGTATTTTTAAGGTATAAAAGTTTCAATACCCAGAAAAAAACTATTAAACACAAATTACACATTAAACACATTAAATTAGTCTTAGAGCATTGGCGATTGGCAAGGAAGAATAAAATTAATGTTTCAAGCATTTACATCATATAAAAGAAACGTTAGCCGTGCATATTACTCTCTTTTAATCATAATATCAACAACAAAACTGAACATTACAAATATCATAACAAATTGGAATAGAGT
>APFE031395104.1:2047-28678 GCA_000404065.3 Pinus taeda
TGTGGAGGAAAACTTGAATAGCTTTATTAATAGAAAGAGTAGAAGAGAGGATTACAACCCATTGATCTAACCCAGCGTCATCCTCCCACCATGAAAGCCCTTCTTCACCTCATGAAAAGCTTAGATCACACAACACTATGATATTCCACCAAGAAACCAACAACATTTCCTTACAAAATACAAGATTCTAGCCTCTGGATCTCTGGGATGAGGGATCCATATATAGATGTTTGCAGGGGGGTGAGTCAGCTTCTAGGATTTTGATTAGTGTCCTCTCTCTAATAGTTATTGGTTCCACTTGGAGATTCATGATCTCTTACTCATCCCTGGTCGAATTTAGAGAGACAAGTGTCACTGGAGAAGTTTCTGAAAGATTCCATGATCATCCACCTTGCAAACTGTCTCTGCCATTTGTCTACTCTTGCCCATCGTACCCTACAGAAGGGCTTTCCAGTATGCATCACACTTTTCGCACTAAGCAGATGAGATGCATCGCACCCTTAACACTGAGCAATCTGTATGGTCCAGTTTTAACCAGTTCTGAGCAGTTTTCCATGGAGAACTTCTGGGAGATGATGTAAGTAGCTGACCTTGTTCCTTTAGGGTATGAGACAACACTTTTAGGGACTTAGAAGGCCTCGGTTTATGGACATATATGATTGGGGCTGCAGTGCCCAAATATGTCTATAACAGCCGAGGTGAGGAATCTGAAACAATTTTGCTTCGGATCAGTACTTGTGACCTTTTTCCTAGAACGAGTGCCATTGTTCCAGTATCATTTGACTGAGGTTGATCCTCCTGCACCACGCAATCCACAAAGGGCCCATTGGAGTTGTTTGATGCACAGGATCACTAGGGGTCAGCATATGTCATACCAACTAACATTCTTCTCATGGCTACAACGACAAAAGATCATCATGGAGGACTGGCCGTACAACGACACGGATTTTCGTGGAGACCCAGATATGCCCTTGCCAGATTGAGAGGACTTCGATGATGAATTTAAACAATCAAATTTTTTATTTTGATGTTTTTTAATTGTTTTTGGTATATGCATGCTTATAACATTTCACTTGTCTATGCAGATGTTGGACCAGAGCGGCTAGTCAGGATGTCCTTGATATCCAGGCGCGTGCCCTGTCCTATTGATGTTGTCGCCCCTTATCAGGAAGGGAGTGATAATGAGGAGGAGATCGCGAGGAACCTCGAGGGGTTGACTCATGGTATCCCAGAGTATGCTCAGATAGGAGACATGCCTCGACGGTACCAGAGGCACACAGTGGGAGTCTTACATCGGATCCACCAACTGTTGAGTCATGTCGCACGAGCTGTCTCAAGCAATCATGACCACCATGCTAAGTAGTTCCTAGGTTCAACACTTACATATTTTTTGAGGCCTACACGCCACGGATGTATGAGGCCTGCGAGCCGCCGATGTTATCATAGACACACCTATTAATTTTTTTTTTCGAGGTTCTTATGTATCAAACATTCACACACAGATATATATATGCTGTATTTTCCTGTCTATTATTGTACAAATGGTTTGCTTTATCTTTTACATGTTTCGTAAATGCCTATCCAACATGTAATTAGCCAATGCATCTGTCAATGTATTCATGCGTCTAGGAATATGATGATATGTAATATAATCAAAATGTCTTTCCAACAGATGGATACAGAGATACATTTGTAATATTTGGGGGTTCTTGACGGAATATTTCCCGTTGAGTTGAAGGACAACAAGCTGTGAATCCAGGTTGACAACCAATTCCCTGATGCCCAGGGTGATAGCTTCTGACAATAGTTCGATGACCGCACTGTATTCGGCAATGTTGTTGGTTGTATGACTCAAGAAGATACCTTGAAGGTCAATCAACTCACCATTAGGTTTATAGATAGCCCATGCCGCAGATGATAGGTTCCAAGTACTTCGGAAAGCACCACCAACGAAACCAACGTGAGGAGTTGCAGACATTTGCAAAGCAAGAAAAACATAAAAAATAGGAAAGCTGTTTGAAAACATATCACATAAAAACACATTGTACAAAAATGAATCACACACTAATGTACATAAGTAACCATGCAAGATGACCTAAGCATAGTAATTTTTGAGATAAAAGTCGTTTCGGGGCTTATCGAGAGGATTTCCTTAATAATCAATAAGGTCATAGGCTCCTTTTTTCAAAATGTGTTTTATAATATAGGGCACATGCCACATAGGTTTGAAATTGCCTACCCCCAGCTTATCGTTAGCTTGGTCATGTAGTAGGACCAAATTACCTTCAGAGAAAGCGCGAGGGGAGACCAATTGATCGAAATGGGATTTGACCTATTTATTTTGGGCTTCGATGACCAAGGCAATGAGATGGAGAGTCTCGTGCAGTCGTTCTAAATATAAGAGGCATTCCTTTTGAGGTGATGTTTCAGGGAGGAGTTCAATAGCCAACTTGAGTGAAGGAATCTTATATTCGATTGGTAATATTGCTTCCAGACCATAGACCAACTGGAAAGGTGTGAAACCAGTCGCATCTTTGGTTGAAGTTCGGTAGGCCCACAGAGCTTAAAAGAGTATGAGATGAGAATTTGACTTGTGCATCCCAATAGTACACTAAAGCATGGTGACCAAAACCTTGTTCACAGCTTCAACTTGGCTATTGGCCTGAGGGTAATATGGGGTCGAGCCATCGTGACGCAAGCCGAATGTATATGTTAGTTCTGCCATCATGTAATCTCTGAAATGGGAGCCATGGTATATGATAACGGCTTGGGGTATGCCGAACCTAGAAATAACATGGTTAAACAGGAATTGAATCGCCATCTTACCATCTGCAGAATATGTATGCATCGCTTCGACCCATTTGGTGAAATAATCCACAGCGACAATAATATAGCCATGCCCCCCGGCCGAATGAGGATTACATGTCATATAGTCAACGCCCCATTTGGAAAAGGGACCAACGGTAATGACGGGGTGTAGGTGAGCGGGTGGGGCACACACTTGCAGGTACATTTGGCATTCGTGACACTTGCAGACAGTAAGAATTCGGTCTTTGAAGATGGACGGCCAAAAATAACCAGCGCGAAGGATTTTTTGACCTGTAGCATAACCAGACATATGATCACCACATGTCCCAGAGTGGAAATCATTGAGAGCTCTTTCCGCTTCCTCGATCGTGAGGCATCGACGAAGAACAAAATTGACACTGACATGGTATAAAGTATTGCCAATAATATGGTAGGGTTGTGAATGATGTCGAATCCTTCGACAATCATCCTTGGTCAATGCAGACCAGAACGTGGAAGTTTGGAGATACATGATGATATCACTGTACCATGGATCAAGGGTGCTAATCAAGAAAATGGTCTCATATGGAATTTGTTCATCTACACCCTCAGGGAGAGCTTTGGAGGGAAGGGAAGAAATCAATTCAATGAAAACAAGTGACTTCTTAGATTTGGCCGTAGTGAAGACCAAATCGAATTCTTGCAGGATAACGATCCATTTAGAATACTTGCCCCCCAGCAACTGACGAGTTAGGATATAGGTCATAGGGTTGCATTCAAAAATCACTGTAGTTGTATGTAAAAGAATATAATGCTGAAAATTTTGAACAGCCTAAACAGCGGCCAAAGCCAACTTCTCGACATGTGCATAATGCGTTTCGGTGTTGAGGAGATTCTGACTCAGGTAGTAGATCACATGTTCACTGCCTTCATTGTCGTCTTGAACCAACACCATAGCAAATGGTGCTAGGGTTTACGGCTAGGTAAAGGAAGTAATATTGATAATAGTCTGGTGGATGCAACAGAGGAGCATTTATGAGGATAGCCTTAAGATCATCTAAAGATTTTTGGGCTACCTCGTCCCATGCAAAGGGCGTTCCTTGTTTGAGCAACCGAGTAAATCCTATAGCTAGTTCGGCGTAGTTGGGTATAAAACGACAGAGAAAGTTGGCCTTTCCTTGCAGACTTTGGAGTTGGTGCAGTGAAGATGGAGGGGATAAGTTTACAATGGCCTCAACTTTTAGCAGATCCAGGTGAATCCCGTCCTTGGAAATGATGAAGCCAATGATTCATCTTGATTCCACGCAGAAAACACATTTGTGTGGATTTTACTGAATGTTATAGTGTCTGCAGCGTAGAAAAATCTGGCGAAGATGGTCTAGGTGATCTTGGTGCTTATGAGAATGGACATGAAGGTCATCCAAGTAAGGCTGGACAATGTTGTGAATATAATGAAACACATAGGACATTGCTCGTTGAAATGCAGCCCCGTCATTTTTGAGACCGAAAGGGAGCTTCTTGTACACGAATGTACCCCATGGGCAGATAAAGGTTGTCTTCTCTTGGTCGGACGGTGCGATATTAATCTGGTTATAACTAGAAAAACCATTCATAAAGGAAACGATCTCGCTCCTGGCACATTCATCAATGATTTGATCAATGAAGGGGGTAGATAGTTGTCTTTAGGATAGACATGATTAAGATCTTGATAATCCACGCAAACGCAGATCACGCCTTGTTTTTTAGTCACTGGGACAATATTAGACACCCAATCTATAAGGGGGATGGGATAAATGAAACCAGCTTTAAGAAGCTTTTTGACTTCACCCTTAATAGCAGTGGCCTTACTAGGGTGCATTGGGCGAGGCCATTGGTGAACGGGTTTCGCATGCGGATACATTGGTATTTCATGCACCACAATGCTAGGATCAATGCTAGGAATTTCTTCATAAGACCATACAAACACATCACATAATTCCTGAAAAACACGAGTATATGTGTTGATCTCATCTGGAGAACAAGATACCCCAATATGAACGTGTTCAATGACACCGAGTTTGATATAAATGTCAATTGGTGTCGTTTGGTTAATATTACCCAAATTTCCTTCTGACCATAATTCATGGGTAATAGTTGGTGGTGGAAACAAAGAAGAGGACTCTTCGAAAGCGGTATACGTGACCTTTGGGCAAGGCAGGAATGAGGATCGATGATGGGTATCAATCCATGGTGGTTCCTAGAGAGACATGATTTCCATGATACCTTCATTGGCAATGAAGGTCTCGGCTAAGGGATCAGATGATTCCAAAGTGCCAAGCCAAGGGGATTGAGAGTACATATCAATATAGGTCTTCGACATATGAGAATCAGAGGATGCAGAGTTCGAAGATGAAAAAATTTCCACATAATTGACTTCGGTGGGACTAAGCGACATGACCTTGCTCCAAGCATCAACAAGATCTGGTGCAGGTATGACCCAGGGATCAGATTTGACCGAGACCATGTTGACAGAGGAAACATGAGGAGGTGGGGGTGGAAAATTTTTCTTAAGGAAAAATCTTTGAAGAGACATGCCCCCACACTCTCATAGGGAGCACTAGAGTGCCTGATGTACGTAACATTTCCATCCGAAGAGGAAGAAGCAAAGAAAGGCAGATGATAGACAGTGACAATCTTCCCTTCGTGGGGAAAACAGATCGCGTGAAACAAAGAGGAGGCCACGGCATGCATGGCATGAGTCCAACTTTGGCTGAGTAGAAGATTATAATTGAGATTGGCATCAACAATCTCTACTTTGACTTGCACTATCTTTCCTTCTAGGGTGATGGCAAGGTTAGGTAAGACACCGAAGGGTCATGAATCGCGCCCATCGAAAGCTTCCATGTTGTTCGGATACTAGTTTAGTACAGGAGAATGAATAGCCTTCCAACACGTAGTTGACATGATGTAGGTGGAAGCACCTTCATCCATGACAATGCGGTGGATGGTATTCTCATTAATGATTACCTCAATAAGAAAGGAAATCTAATGAGGGAGTCGTGAAACATGGTTTTCCAGATCGAAACAGATCAAATTAGAATCGGCGGGATCGATGCCCCTGATAGTTGAAAACAAATATTTCAGCTGCGATGGGCAGCTTTGGAGTACCTCAAGAGCCGACATGGTTGACAGGTCTGAGCCAAATCTTCAACAATATTGTAGTTTTGAGCAGCTCAGATGTTGGGATTATACGAGGATTTCCATAGCACACCTTGAGAGGGTGGATGCGTAGTGGAATCAGGGTTAGGGCGCTCGATTTGCAAAGGGCCAGAACTCAGGGTATAAGAAGAAGGTGTGCTTATTTTTCTTTCCTTGCTACCGTAGATAGAGTTTTATAATCTTTCGATCAGGTAGCCACATTAATGGGCGTGCTCATCATGAACACTTGAGATCCAGAGGAAGCAGATCGAGGTTGGTCTACCATCTGAGTCCGCTGAGAAAGAAATGGCTCTTTAAGGATGGTACGGGTCCCTTTGAGCAAGTGACTAACTTTGGATCGTCGTGGGCAATCCTTAGTATAGTGATCCTCCTCACAAATGAGGTAGGGATACTTAGGTTTCCGTTGCGAAGATTCGCTAGAAGATGATTTGGGAGGACCCTATTTCATGGAATCGGCTTTAGCTTTGCCTTTTCCTTTCGAGGATTTTTCCGCTGCGGTAGACTGGGCAACATGGAACCCTTAGTTTTTACTAGCGCCTAAAGGATTTTGAGATGAACCATTAGGAGCAGCATTCGAGACTGACTTCTATTTGGAAGAAGTTTTAGCAGGGGCCTGGGATACTAAACCAATAAGTCCATCAATGGGAGGGGCAGCGGGTGACTTTGATGTTGCGGGATTAGATGATGGTCACCAAGCATTGGGTAACAACTCGTATAAAGTTCCAGACTGAGAGTAAACCATATCCAAGTACTGGGCATGAACGATGCCTTGCTCTTCAGTGATGCATCCACCCATAGCTATATCACGAGCAATTGGGGCTACGAATGATTTGGTAAACCATTCGTTGAGCAAGTGATCATCTATCTCGGACTTAATCAGGAAACATCTATGTATCCATTCATGGATATGATCATAGATGTGCATCACAGTGTCTTGCTTAAGCAATGTGAGAAAATAGGTGTCTATTTCATAACGAACCGGTAGCTGAAAATGCATGAGAAAATCCATGGCTATTGAATTGAAGTCATGGAAAGTACTTTGAGGTAGCTTGATGTACCATTTCGCTGCAGCACCCGTGAGGGTCCGTTGGAAAAGACAAAGATGGATGGAATCGTCCACGTATGAGTTCGACGAGCACCAGAGGTGATATGTCATCACATTGGCCTAAGGATCTTCTTTAGATTTTCCATCAAACTTTGGGCAATCACTTGGTATCTTAGACGGCACTCGAGGCCAGTATGATGAATGAAGGATTGGATCATTCGTAAGGTGTGATACATCCGACAACTCAAGTGTAGCCAAGAAAGGTAACTGAGTGTTAAAAGGCATGGGTGGTCGATAAGCAGGCCCATAAGGAGGAGCCCATCCTTGCTGGTAAGGAGTTTGGCCCCAAAGTGGTAGATTTTGGCCATATGGGATTTGAGGCTTCCCCCATTGCGGATTACCTTGACCAAAGGGAGGATTCGGACCTTGAATACCTTGAAACTATCCAGGCCCCAGGTTGCTAATAGGAAACGTATGTGTTGAAATGCTACTGAGCTTGTTGACCTTGGACGTACAAATATGGGACCTGCTATCCTGGAAGATAGGTTGTTGAGCATGTTGTCCCTGAAAAATAGGGTTCTAGACCTATATTCCTTGGGCATAAGGTTGATACGCTTGTTTCCCTTGGATGTAGGGGTTTTGTACCTAGTTCCCTTGGCCGGTAGGATTCTGAACCTGTTGACCCTAAACAAGAGGATTATGCACCTACTACTGTAGGACTTGACCTTGACCTAGTCCCTACAAGGGTTGACCTTGTTGATACGTGTACAAGGGTGACTGTTGCCCGGGTTGGTTTTTCTATTGCAAGGGTTGACCTTGCGGTTGCAAAATTTGTCCCTGGGTTTGCAACAGTTGACCTTGCGAGAGTATGGGTTGATAGGTATGCGGAGCATATTGCATCTGTTGTTTCATGGCCAGATGCAACTGTTGGAAGGTTTGACCTTGCAGTTGTTGCAGGTGACCTTACTGAGGGATAATCTACCCTTTCCGCAATAAAGGTTTCCCTTGCGGTATTAAAGGTTGCCCTGGTTATTGTAAAGGTTGTCCTTACTGTTGTAAGGGTACATGAAGAGTGATCAGGAAATTACTGAACTGAATCTGGCCATAGCCAAGTTGGATGTACTGCCCAAATTGGAGTGTGTAAGGTTGATTAACCAATCCTTGAGAGCCATATGGAGTGTAAGGATTTTAGTATGGGACCTAAGCACCATAGGGCTGCTAATACTGAACATTTCTTGATCCAGACAGACTAACAAGATTCTAAACCTGTTGGTACTGGACATTGCTTGATCCAATAGGGTCAACAGGGTTATAGATAATACCAGAAAAGGGCTAGTTTATACCAAGCATGTGAGCTTGTTAACCACTCACAGTAGTGGCACCTGACACCATAGAGACATTCAGGTTCTACCTCCCAGGTGGTGGCACAATCTGGCCACTGACTAATGGGACAGAAGAACTGACAGAAACAATCTTTGAAATCGTCGGTTGTGACTGACATATAACTAGGATTGATGATACAAGAGTATTCGAAATGGTGGGTTGCACCGGAACTGAAGTAACAACTGGTTGGGAAGTAATGTTCGTGATGAACGAACCTGACGTAGGCTTGATTCCTGACACCTAACAAGGTTATGGTAGAGTGATGAGGCACTAGATGTGCCTGACACTAAGTGCCCTAAAGACACATAGCTGGGTGGCAAGCTGGCGAGAATACCTTTTGAATAAGGGAAACCCTTGGGAGGAAAATGCAATTGCAATTCTTCCCCCTCAACAGTGTATGGATTAGAGACTTCGGACTCATCTGGAGAAGTGACTAGAGCATCACCTTCGGGCTCCATGTCTGAAAACAAACGACGACGAATTGCCAAACGTGTATTGGGGGATAGTTCTAAAGGAACACCCAGTTGATTGTACAGACTGTAAGGGCGTTGCGGTGATATCTCAACAACATCAAACAAAGGGTTCAGAGGATAGATAACCAGTCCAAGTTGACCGTCAATGGTTGGCGAGTTCTCTGGAGTTCGAACATGATTGTCCGGAGATTATGGGCCAAGATGAGTGGATGACCTTGAATCGAAAGTAGGCGGAGGATGAGATGACAATGGTTGAACACTCAAAACAATTGCGAGTTCAACATTTTGGTCCTTAAGTGACTCTAATAACTCATGAAATGGCTGCTCGGACAATATTTTAGATGGAGGAGAGGAAGAGGAATGGGGTGAACCAGATGGTTCAACCATGATGACCTTGTCTTAGTGAACAGAACAAATAACTTCAAGGTTTAAAATGTCATTTTAAGGGAACTCATGATTTGGTCAAAAAATTAACAAGATGTTTTAGACCGTGGGCAATCAATTATTAAGACGCATAAAAGATTGATGTTCTTTCATTTTTTAAGAGTCGAGAAAGAAACAAATATGACTTTATCACTTTCGATTGGAAGTGAGCTTTAAAGGACAAGTGCTCAGATGAGCTTTTAAGTTTAATGAGTCAAAAAGATCAAATGACTACTATTGATGATCTAGGTAAACAAGATTACTAGGCAACTGTGAACTGCAGAATACCTCCTGGCGAACCAAGAAGTACGAGCAGGAAATCTCCCCGAATGTTGTGTTTGGTGTATCACATTTGCAAGGCAACCGACTCGACTTCGTAAGGATAAAAGGATTGCAGCCTAGTGGGGTCTCCCATTATATACTCGACAGTACGGGGAGCACAAATCTGTGCTAGCGCTGTCTAATGCCGAAGGTAATGACAACTACTAGGTTTACAGATGCCAGAACATGTCTCTAGTCTAGACCTTCTAGATATGATCATTAATGTCAAATGTGCCTTAGGTTAATTGGATTCATTTTAGAGTTGTTCTTGAGTTAAATTTCAGTTTTCAAGTCTTAGCGATGCTACTAGAAAAAAATAAAATGCAACTTAATGGGACAAGACCCTTCAATTCGATGAAATGCCTACACTAGAGAGGGTAGAAACTACTAAATCAAATGCAAATAATCAAGTAACTAAAAACGAATTGATTTTTCACTACTTCACTTTTTCAAAAAATAAACCAATGAAAAATGCATTCCAATTCCTAATTTCCTGACAAGCACTTATATATTAGTCCTTTCAAAATGAAAAGATTTCTCTACCTTTTTCAAATGCTGATGTAATTCTAGTATTTTTTAGAGACGCAAATCATAATGATGCAACAAGCTAGAATTTCATACTTTCTCATGAAACAATGAAACAAACTTTTGAAGTACAATCCTTCAATGAAAAAGTTTTCGACACTATGAGCTCTTCAAGTGGATGAAAACATGAAAAGATAAGTTCACTCAGATCAATGAGACATCGACTTTACCAAACACAAGACTGACAATGTAATCTATGCCGGAAAAAGACATTCAAACTAGTAAACAAAACTTTTTCAAACTTGTGCAAAAAAGGTCAAAATTGTAAAGAGGACCAAAAACAAATGCAAGGAGCAAACAGACCTACAACCGGACTCGATGAGTCCACTGGATTTGATGATTCCACAAACTTCTGAATGGGCGACTAACTAGATGCCCTAGTGTCGCAGTCCATTCAATGACTCGATCAATCAAACAACAAGATGACAAGCCAACAAGAAATAAAAAACAAAATGAAAAGTAACTTTCTAATCAAGGAGAAAACAATCAAAAGGTCTCACGGGGTCAAAAACACAAGAGAAAAACACACTGGCCAAGATTGGGGCCTATCCCTAATATTCACTTACAGGCATCGACGTGACTGCCTAACTGACAACAAGCGCCAGAGGCTAGTGGGCATGACTGTTCCTTCGCAATTCGCACTGATTGGCATGACTGTCAGTCGATTAAATGCGTTGGACAAGGGAACTAAGGAAAAATAAAAAAAATTCAAAACAGGGACCAGATCTACTACTATGAATTTTAGACTTAGGCCAATAAGCAAGAGAAAATAAACAAAACCAAAGGTAAAACGTGAAACTAGCAAAGTTCTCATGAAATCATGAAATCCAAAACAAACAAAAGATGGTATCTCCTCAGTGGAGTCGCCAATTAGTGGTGAAGTAAAATTATAAGTGCGGACACGAACGAATTCCTCTAGCCCGATAATGGGTCTAGCCACAATAGATACATTCTATGGAAAATTTCCTTAGGTTAGAATCAATCAAGAGGGCCTACCTCTTGGTCTCTTATCCTACTTGATGATGTCCTTGCTTGCTTGCTTTAGCAATCTCTCGCTTCCTTCTTCAAGCTCCTAAAACAAGTAAACAACAATAGCACAAAACATAATAATAGACAAATTACAATTCAAGTTACTTAATGAGTCAAGAAGCATTAAGACATGAATATGTAATATTACAAAACATGTAGGAAATCAATCGATAGTTGCATATATTAATATCAAAGAGAGATTACAACCATTTGTCTTGATGTCGCAGTCTTCCTCTGACAAGACCAGGTTCCCACACACTTCTACTAGCACTTCATGATGGCTTTAAACAACGATAGTTTAAAGGCTCTTCCCTTTAGGTTTCACTCGAAACCAAACACACTTCTCCCTCACACAACTAGATGGATACAACTAGTAACAGCTTGCTTGTCTAAAATAGTATACTCACACTCAGCCAAAACTCTAACTACGACTAATTTGTACTTGGGAAGAAGGGAGGTTTATATAAAAATATGGATGGAAGATGGATCCTCTTCTCATGGGGGAAGGACTTATCCGTTGAAGTAGTTCCACCATTATAGGGGAAAAGAGCCCAAACTGTCATCCTCGACCCCATCCGGCCAAACAATTTACCAAAATTCCGTTACAGAGCTTCTAGATCTGGAAGCTTCATCTCTAATTTAAGAAAATTTCCATAACAAGACTAGCGCGACCGGAACACAGCTCAGTCGCCCTGATCAGCACGGGGAATAGTGCTAATCACTACACATCGGTGCGGGGGAGACAAAGGTCATTAGCGTCAGCCTTGTAAATTGGGCAAAATAGAAGTTTCAAGGGAAATGGTGCAAAAGGGAAATGATCTTCTCATGAAGAGGGACATAATGGGAGTTTCTCCATGAAGGCAAAGCATGCGGGGTTCATTCTAGAGGTCCTCCAGGATCAAGGAACGGGGAGTACAGGGACAATCACAAAATGTTGTGTAACAGGAGACCTGCAAATCAAACATGATATAATATATCTGACATCTCTGATGTATATATGCCTAATAGTGCATATCTAAATAGGCATCTAACAATACATGAATCCATGATATGGGCACAACCATCCGAATAGAAGGGATCATGTGTATGGATCCACGACATGGACACAACCATCAGAATAGAAGGGATGATTTGTATGGACCCACGACATGGACACAACCATCCATATAGAAGGATTCATATGTACAATCATGAATAGATAATAACTCTACACAACCTGGATTTATCAAATGAAACCCAGGGTCTTCATATCTATCTCGATCTAACTAAAGTATGAATCCTACCATGTGAATAGATGTGTTAGATTCGAACATAAACCACCTGATTACCGGTCAATGATGTGAATCGTTAACAGGCATGAGAGAAACCACCAATAATTATAATGGTTCTCAAGGTACATCAACACAATCCACAAGTGTGAAAAATGAAGCTAAAGTCGAACACCCATAGAATCATTCGATCAAAGGCTAGTGATGTGAACTTATCATTGAATGCGAAGAACTTGCCATTGAGGCATGCAAGCTCCAAGGTACTGAAAGGGAGTTTCTAGATCATCCTCCTGGATAATGAGATGGAGTCGACAGGAAGTGATCCATCAAAGGAGGGCCATAATGTTTCCCACATCATCGACATGAAACAAAGGATGTGGCAGAGTAGGTAAGAGTAGTTCATGATTGTTAGAAAAATGTCAAACAATGTACAAGAAGTTAAAATTGCAGATGAGACTTCTCTTGAACATATCGGCGACACGACTCTGGAGTTTGGCAGCATTTGACTCAACATAGGATCAGAGGTTATGATGACAAGAGGATATAATCGGATGAGAGGAAAATGAATTCCCAAAATCTAGGAAGGTAAGTGATGCAATGACGATAACCTAGACCCGATATGAGAGACAAAGAAGTGCTATGTTCAAGAGCGACGTGTTGTTGTTTTACAAAATACAGGACATGTTTACTTCCATTTTCTCCCACTATTTCTAGTGAGTACCTCATTATTTCTTATTGTGATCTTGAAGAGGATAGCATATGCTTGTCATATAAGTCCATCCTTCGGATGAATCCATCCTAGTAAGTTTGAATGAGCCCTAGGAAGGAGTAACTCAGTCTCGTCATGGTGACAAGTCCTGTGTCATTTAAGTTTTACGAGCTTGATGGAGGGGTAACTTGACATATTTTTCATGTTTAGAGAGTTTAAAAATGAGGCAAAAGGAAAATCCAAAGGTCCTTTTTTGTAGGTAGTCTCTCAAATCTGAAAAGGTAGAAAACAATATTCAAGAGAACCTCTCAGCCACGTGTGACTAAGGGATTTATTTTTCGTACAATAGTCTATCTCAGTCCTCAAAAGGTTTAAACTTATATTTAGTAGACGTCATTTCATTTACTTTAATGAGCTCGAAAGAACAAGTGCTCGACTATCCTTTCATATTTCGAGAGTCAGAAAAGAGCTGAAAGATGACACTAGGGGGGTCCCTTTTTCGTTTATTTTTTACGAGTCCAAAAAAGTGATAAAATAAAACTTGCTAGTTTAGTCAAAATCAATCACTGTCACCATTTATCCATGACATGTCGCTGCAAAAGTAAACACACGTTATCCATTTCGAGAAAAATATTAAAATATAAGGAAAAATGTGCCCTAAATGGTAAAAATATATTAAAAAGTTTATATAAACTCAGAAAGTAATTTTTTTTTACCATTTGTCATTTGGTAATTTAGAGAGCACCTTTTATCCAAAATTTCCCTAATCTTCAGGCGAGGAGTGGGACCAATCTAGGACACCGTTAGACGATCTATTTGTTGTCGGTAAGAGATTTGTCCTTCTTCTCCATTTTGATTGTGTTTTTAAGTGATTTCATCCATAGAGTAGGTGGTAAGGAGGGCTCAATTTGTTTTTTTTTTTTTTTTTTTATTTATATATATATATATATATTATTTTTTTAGGGTGATCAGTGCGGGTTTTACCCAGCAGACTCACGCTGGTCTCCCTTAGCTCAACGATGCCATCGCGTTGGAAGCGCGGAAAAATTTAGGAACATACGTGTTGGCACCATGGCATAAAAAAAATTCAAAACCCACCAAGATTAATGATTGGTTTTCAAATTTTCTTCCATAGAAGCTAAAATAAACTTTGTAAATGGATGTTTCACAAGTTTTTCACTAAAAGAATGGTGATTGAATGGAAGGAAAGAGGTCATGAAGTAGAAGAACATGAAGCAACCCAAGATCCAAATTGCATAGTGACCCTTTGGGCATGTGGAGTTGAAATTCTTTTGTATCCCTGGGATTAGGACCCAGATGGAATTATTGCAACATTTACTTGGATGGTGGGATGTATATCACCAACTATTTATCATAGGAGACCAAGAAATCAAGATAGATATTGAAAGCATCTATTTCATTATAGGTTTGACCATAAGGGCACAACAAATTCAACTATCTGGTTCTCGTGCTAGGGGGGCTAGTACAAATATGTTGATAGCGAGACATTGCCCAAGCTCTCGAAAAACAAAGAGTGGGAAAATAGATATAAAAACTATCACAAACCTCTCACTGAGAATGATTCTTCATAATATGGCTTGAATAGCTAGAGCTCAAGTCCTGCATGAAGCGACTAAGTCTCACTTCCATTATGCAATAGATTGTCTTAGTCCCACAATATTTAACTCGTGCGAAGGGTTGTTGGTCAACATGAAAGACCAACTGACTAAATGCAAGATAGGGAGATTGAAACAATTTGACTATGGATCGATCTTGGTGACATTCTTCCTAGAACGTGTACCATTATTCAGGTATTAGTGGATAGAGGTGGAGGCTCCAGGACCCAGGGATCCAGGACTGTTGAGGTGGGATGCACTGATGCCTCGTCATGGAGATGGTGAGCAAATGTCTTTTCCCTCAGCATTCTTTGGATGGCTGCGATAGTAGCTCATCATGGTAGATGATTGCACTTATGCCAATACATATTTTTGGGGAGATCTAAACCTCCCACTTCCACCTAGGCACACAGTGGACTGATGCAGGTAAACAAACTATTTTTTAATGTTTTTTCAAGAATTTTTGATTTTTTTGTTTTATGTGAATTAAAATTTGAGACTTGTGATTTTTGCAAATGTTGGACCAAAGAGATCTCCAGGGTTTCTCCAATATCTAGGAGGGTGGCATGGAAGATTGAGGATGCACCCTATGAGGAGGAAGTTGATCCCATAGTAGAGGTGGTACGCAACCTGGAAGCCTTGACAAGAGGAATTCTAGAGTATGTGACTATTAATAAGGTGCCACTGTGATATTACAGGCATATTGTAGGAGTATCATCCAAAATGCATCGATTATTGAACCGAGTTATCAGAGTTGTTTCGTGCTACCATGAGCACCATGTAGGTGAATAGCCATGTATCTCAAAACACAAATTTTGATATTTTGATGTGACAGGAATTTTGCAATCTCTCTCTCTCTCTCTCTCTCTCTCTCTCTCTCTATATATATATATATAATATATATATATATATATGGTGGTGAGCACTAGTATTGTAGCAATAATGTTGCAACTCTTGGGTTTCCTACTTTACTCTTATCAACCCAGTAGTTTGTAACAAACTTGGAAGCGTGGGTGCTGTATGCACAAGTACTACTTCTCACTACAGGTTGTTACTTAGTCAGTTGGCACAAGATCACTAGGAGCTCTAGCCAACTTCTATGGATTCCAGAAGAAGCTCTATATGTGATGAAAGGAGAGAAAGATTACTCTACATGTAAAGAATCTGGACACCACATATCTCCACAATGGTATGATATTGTCCACTTTGGGCCTAAGCCCTCATGGATTTGCTTTTGGACTCACCCCAAAAGGCTTCATACCAATGGAGATATTTGTCCATCCTTATATACCCATGATCCTCCCCACTTCTAGTCAATGTGGGACTTTGGTCGTATACCCAACAATCCTCCCCTCGAACAAAGGACCATCGAGCCTCCCCTCAAACGATTATCCATCCATCCACTCTCTATCAACCAGGATTCTCTGTTCCAATGCGTTGGAAGCACATGCCTTACATGGAACACCACCTGCCTCGAGAGCTTGTCTATCCAGTTTCAACTCTTTTCACCGTGTGGACCAGGACACGTCCATGAGAACCAGAGCCACCGTCTGTCAACCGAGCTCATCGACAGATCCCATCGTGATATTACTGGGGCCCACCACCTTTTTTGGCATTCGAGGATTCATCCACTTGGCTAACTTCGGGGCATGGCTCTGATACCACTTGTAAAGACTCTGGACACCACATATCTCCACAATGGTATGATATTGTCCACTTTGGGCCTAAGCCCTCATGGATTTGCTTTTGGCTTTACCCCCAAAAGGCCTCATACTAATGGAGATATTTGTCCATCCTTATATACCCATGATCCTCCCCACTTCTAGTTAATGTGGGACTTTGGTCGTATACCAAACACTACAGATGCTAATCTAACAATAGAAAGGAGAAAAGACTGACATGCAAAGAAAACCTAGTGAACCCTAATTAACCAACTAATTCTACTTTTGAGAAAGCACTATGAAAACCATGAAAGGAATGCCATTACCTACTCAAGGAAGTAAACAACATATAACTAAGCTATTTCTGGAAGTAAATAAGCAAAAAACATATTTTTGGATTTTTATGTGAATTTGACATGCATGTAATTTATTGTGTGTGAATGTGGCAATGAATAGGTGGCATTGAAGGGTGGTTTTGGGACTTGAGAGGATGTAGGATGGTGTGGACGGGTCCTAGGAGGTCTCAGGTTGCCTTCTGGAGGTTTTTCCTGTTAACACTCAGGTTGTCCCTAAGCTCCTGAAGGGATACGACCGAGGTAACCACAAACCAATCTTTGGATTGCAGGTTCTAGCCCACCTGCAATCAGAGAGGGCTCTCTCTTAATGATTTAGCTTTGTTGATGATGATTTTAGGCTAGTTATTAGGTTCAAGGGTTTTGATTGTGTTTGGGTGGAAGGGGGATGCTTTCAAGTAAAGAGACAATGCATAGTATGGTAAGTTTCAAACCATTGGGCATGGAGTCGGGGAGTAAGACTGTTGATTTTTCTTGGTCACAAAAGGAAAATGGAGCAAGGTAGCTGCACATAAAACAACCTTCAATCTAAAGAGATGGAATGGAATATAAGGAATGAGAGGCAATTAAGAATCTCTCACTCAGCTTAACAGAGGGAAGGGAAATGAGCTCTATCTAGGGGCAGTTAAGAATCCCTGGATAACTGTCATACATGGTGAATTAGGGCAAACATGAGCCATGTGGAATCCATATTTATGCCTAAAACAGATGAAAACATAAAGAAACAACAAAAATTGAGGATAGAGTGAAGTTAAACAAGTTCTAAGCTAATCTTTCTTTCTGCTGTTTAGATGGTGATTTATGAATGGAAAACAGAGGTAAGAAGCACTTATTGAGTCATGTAACAACACAAGAATTCCACAGTCACTCTTCAACCATTAAACACAGTAAACAATCCATTCTCCAAGCTCATAAGCAGTCTTTGATTATAGAAAAATATCAGATACACAGTGCGAGTCTTTCTTGGAATGCATTAGCCAACTATCCATCCAATAACAACCAACCCTCATTACATTGTTCAGGGCTGTATATATAGGGTAAATATCCAAAAATATTTATTACAACCGACCTAAACAGGTTTGCGGGAAAAAAGCTTTTTAAACCTAAACTTGTGCTGAAATTAAATGCAAGTAAATATCCTTTGAGTTGCGCCAGGGGCAGCTGGATCAAAATGAGTTAATATGGTGTTCTCAGTGGCTTGGTGCAGTGCTTCTGCAATAACTGTGCTTTGAGCTTTGGTCCACTGATCTCATGTGACTTTGATGTGCAGTAACTGTGATTTGAGAACTTTTAAATGGCATCTATTGTTTTATTGACTTTGCTGGAGGACTCTTTAATGTTTTCCTGCTTCGGGCCGCTGATAGATCTTTACTGATACACTTTGCCGCATCCTGATACACTTTGATACTTGAATTTGGCTTCACTTTTGCTCTGATACTCTTTGACATCTGAATCTGGACATCTCTCTCTCTACTGATACGCTTAAAACTGTTAAATCGGCCCTTTTCGGCGCAAAAAACGACTGCTGAACAAAAGATTCCCCATTTTTGCCCATTTCCCATAGCGATGCGCGATTAGCGCTAAGCACTAATCGCGCATCGAAAACTGCCTCTGTTTTTCATTCCGAGCTTCCCAAGCTTTGATTTTGCACTTGCGCGTTTTTTCAGCGGGTGACATCAGCATGACGTCAACGGTACGGCGGATGACATCAGTATGACGTCAGCAGTGGGACCTCAGTACGAATGTGACGTCAGCATGATGACGTCAGCAGGGTGACGTGGCAGTATGGCAGGGTGATGACGTGGTAGTATGGTGGTAGGCCAACGCAGGCAAGAAGGGGTGACGCGGCAGGGTGACACGGCAAGGTGACGCAGTGCTTACGTCATGCAAGGGGAGGGCGGTTTCCAGTTTTAGTTGCACCGCTTTTGCGCTTGGGCGGTATTGGGGAGGTGGCCTCTGCCACAGCCAGGAGGGCGATGCATGGTGGGAGTATGACGGGAAAACCGCCCATCTCCCGGACGCTAATCGTCAATAGCTCGGGCCAGGAAAATACCCGCCCACCGTAGATCGCGGGCGTGGCATATCTGATGGCTGGCGGATAAGGTAAAGCGGTGGATGGATAAGAACGAGGCCCGCGCAAAATTATATTATGCCACGGGGGGTTTAGACTTTAGGTTTGCGGGTTTTGGGATTATGTCCGAGCGGAGTCAAAGATTTATATGCGGGACTTTAGGATAAGGGTGGAAAGAGGGTTTTGTGCATAGGAAAGAGGAGTTTATGCCATGGAAGGATTCCAAAGGCATTACAAAGGAGGTTTTATACATTAGAGGAGGGACTTAATGCATATGGAGGGGTCCTTTGCATTGGGAGATGGTTTTTTGAGACAAAAGGAGGGCTCTTACTAAGTTTCAGATAAACTTAGCAATTCCCAAATGTTACTTTATGGTTATTTTTCAACTAGGGGGAGGGGATAAGTGTATAGGGGAGTTATTAACATAGTTTTAGTAGGGGAAGGGGAAATAGATAGGGAGCTACATAGTACAATTAGTAATTAATATGACCAGTGATAAGAAAGCGCTAAGTACGTGAATCTTAGGCTATTAGGGGAAAATGGTCCATAAAGGAAGTATGAACATTCCTTGAGTAAAGCAGACCTTTACCAAGGTAATTAATATGGGAAATGATGAAACTAAGAGATATCAAGCAAATCTAGATCTCTTTGGGGAAGTTAGTGAATGATTTGGTGAAGATGAAGAAGGGGGAGTTAGACATGCCTCGCTTGAAGTCCTTCAAATGGAAATTGCCTGAAATTTGTCACTTGAATAGATATGACACTTGAAAACATGAAATTGATCACAAATCAACATTCTGCAACCTCAAAACTACCTACCCAGCCTACTTACCTAGCAATTTTTCTTCTTTTTGGTTTGGGTGCACTTGGACTTGCAGACCCAACCTTTCAACTTTTTCTTTTTCTGTCCTCCTATCTACAACTACACTTATTTCATCCAGGGCCTCAGATTAAGCTGTTGAGCGCCCTCGCTTCTCTACCTATCTAAGAATCCGCCAAGATTAAGCTGTTTGGACAGATATTCATTCTCTACATTCTAAAACAAGAAATTCAAACCTAGGGAGACCAAGATTGAACTGTTTGGACCTCCCTTTAACTGACAATTCTTCAAAAAATGGAATAGCACATCAAAATTGGAACACAACAGTGGCATTTAGGCTAGCACACCCTCATGGCATCCTTCTTTGGCCTCTGTAGCAAATATGGAACACTGTAGCATGCAAAGTATGACATATTTGGCATGTAAAAATGTCAATCATGAAAGATGAGTAACTTGCCGCAGCAGGAGGCTAACAGTGGCTCCACTTGGGGATGACTTTTCCTTGTGAAAAGTCAAGAACAACAGGTCAGCTTGCCTTGATCTTCTATTGTTGCTGTAGATTGAAATTTATTAGTGCTGACTGTTAAATAATTGAAAGTGTGGAATGAGAACAGCACTTTCCCTCAACTGAAATTTTTGTGACCTGTGTAGCACTGCCTTCTTTCTTCTGTGTGCTTTGTCATCTGGACTGTTACATACAAAATAAAATAAAATGTTGATATATACAAACATTTATGTACAGATATAATGTCGCTGGAAGATCTTCAACAAAAGGGATCATGATAATGTTTTAACATTCGGCCATTTACAGGGCCCTCTTCAGCTGTGCTGCCATCTATAGATTTGAGAAAATATGTGTTATTGCCTTGCACAGCACTGATAATGAATGGGCCTTTCCAAAGGAAATCAAATTTTGCATGTTTGCCCTTGTCTTCTATTCTTGAGTCCCACCTTAGAACTTTGCTACCAACACAGAAGTCCTTAGCCTTAGGTTTCTTGTCAAACATCTTTTTGAGCTTCTCTTGCAAAATTTGAGCTCTGTCATACACTTGCTCTCTAGTTTGTTGAAGATGAATGGTCTAATTAATTCTTCTTTGAATGTCATTTGGTTCAACTTGAATCTCCTGTAGCAGTTTGATAGTAGGAGTGCCCAAAGATGAAGGAAATCTGGCTTCCATGCCATAAACTAGCTCATAAGGGCTCATCCCAATGGATTTCTTGGTTGAAATTCTGTCTGCCCACATGGCATTTGTGAGCTTCCTATGCCAGTTCTTTTTGTTCTCTTCTAGCACTTTCTTTATGATATTGATGAGGCTTTTGTTGGATGATTCGGCCAAGCCATTACCTTGAGGATAGTAGGCTGTAGAATGGCCCAAGGTAATGTGAAATTTATGGTATAAGTTGATCATCTTTCTGGATTTGAAGGCAGCAGCATTGTCAGTGATGATTTTCTCAGCGCAACCAAATCTGGAAAGGATATTGCCCTCAAGGAATTGGATAATAGTGGAGTCATTGGCTTGCCTACATGGGATGGATTCAATCCACTTGGTGAAATAGTCGGTGGCTGTTAAAATCCACTTGTGCTGGCTTGAAGAAGAGGGATGGATTTCACCAATGAAGTCAAGACCCCATTGCTGAAAAGGCTTTTCAGTTGAGATGGGCTTAAGGGGCAAAGGTAGCAGTTTTCTTTTTCCTTCAAAGATTTGGCATTTGTGACATGAAACAACAAATTTTTTGACATCTACAAACAGAGAGGGCTAATAATAACCAGCCCTTAAAATTTTGTCAGTAGTGGACTTCCAATATAAATTCCCTCCACAGTCCCCTGCATGGAACTCTTTCATGATGCTGTTAGTTTCATTTATGGTTAAACAGTTTAGCAATATGCCTTCATGATTTTTCTAAAACAGCGCACCATCTAAGACACAAAACTTTGATGCTTTCATTTTTAAAAATCTCTTTTTGGTTCTGGACAACCCTGGGGGAGCACACAGGTTTAACAATACATAACAAATATCAACATACCATGGGGATTGCAAAAAGGTTTCACTGATCTGTGGAGTTTCCAGCTCCGGTTCATTGTCTAGTTGGTTGATGTCTAAGGCTTTAAAATTTGTTTCTGACATTAGCTTGGCCAGACCTTGTCCCTTTATCAGCTTGGTGGGTTTTATCTCAATGTCATATTCAAGAATGTTGGTAATCCACTTGCCTCTTCTGCCTTCTAGCCCCTCTTGAGTTAATATGTCTTTTACAACAGAGTTTGGGATACAGGCAATCACATGTGAATATAAAATATAAATCCTGAAGTCTTTGATGGCCTTAAGAAGGGCATAGGCTTGCTTTTCCATAATTTGATATTGCAAGGGCGTGTCTCTTAAGGCTCGGCTGAAAAATGCAATTGGCTTTTCATTTCCTAAATCATATTTTTGCAAAAGGACAACCGCTATGGTGTGCTCATAGGCAAAGGAAAAGATGATAAAATCCTTATCAAATTGTGGGCTTGTGAGGACAGGCGTTTGAGTCAAGGCAGCTTTGATACTCTCAAAAGCTTGCTTGGTTTCAAGAGACCATCTTACCTTGACATCCTTTTTTAGCATGTTTCTTAACAGTCTTATCAGTTCGGCTAAATTTGGGATAAATCTCATTAGGAAATTGATCTTTCCAAGGAATGCTTGCAACTCTTTTATGTTTCTTGGGTATATTATTTGGAGGATGGCTTGGATCCTTTCAGGATCAATTCTAATACCGTATTTTGAGATGATGTGGCCTAGCAACTTACCTTCCTCAAGGCCAAACAAGGATTTCTTGGGGTTCAAGGAAATGCCATATTTCCTACATGTCATGAAGATTTGCCTTAAGTGTTTGAGGTGTTCTTGATCAGATTTGGAGAAAGGGGTTAAGTCATCCAGATAGACAACAAGGAATTCATGGATTTCCTTGGCAAGTGAAATATCCATTGCCCTTTGAAAGGTGGCACCAACGTTCTTTAAGCCGAAAGGCATTTTAACATACTTGAATGTTCCCCACGGTGTGGTAAAGGCTGTCTTGTCTTGGTCATCTGGGTGAACAAGTATTTGATTGAAACCTGAAAATACATCTAGTAAAGAGATTCTAGATGACCCCACTACTCTTTGTAGGATGTGGTCCATTTTAGGCAAAGGATAGTGGTCTTTTAAAGAGACCTGGTTTAAATTTATTAGGTCCACACATAGTCTGATCTCACCTGATTTTTTCCTTGTGGGAACCAGATTGGATACCCATTCAGAAAATCTGATGGGTGCTATAATACCTGCTTCAAACATTCTCTTCACTTCTTTTTCAATGAGGGGAAGGAGCATAGGGTTTATTCTTCTAAGTTTCTGCTTGAATGGTTTTTGATTTGGTTTTAAGGGGATGGTATGTTGAATCATTGAGGTGTCATAGGACTTCAAGTCCTCATAACTCCAGGCAAATACATCTTGGAACTCTTTGAAATTATCCACATACTTTGGCTTTTGATCAGATAGCAAGTTTTTGGATAATTTAATCATTTTGGGCTTCTCTGTTGTCCTTATGTTGTGTTCTTCTATAGCAGCATTTAAAGGCTCCATTTTTGGCTTTTTGGAGATATCATTATCATCAAACATGTCTTCTAATGGAGTTAGGCCAACAGGCAGAAAGTTATCTTTTAAATCAATGAACTCAGCCTCTGCTTTGGTTGTTTCCTCTAAATGCATTTGTTTCAGCTCTTCTATGTTTGCATTGTCAAAAACAGTTGGGTTAAGGATTTGTTTTGCTGTTGCAGCTGTTACAGTCTATTGATTTACATTTTTTTGTTGTTGGGAATCGTTCATGGCCTCCATGTCAATGTTTAAATTTGAAAAGTCTCCCTCAAGAGTGAGGAAATCGTTAATCTGGGCATCATTTTCAAACACTTGCTAGTCCTTGATATTGTTAGGGACGGAGGGCCTATGTTTTATCTCAGCCGTGAAATGGTGATTTGGCTCGAACAGAAGCTTGCATGTGCTAGCAAAAGTGGCTAGGCTGTGTGCATTTATGTTATGGTTTCTAGAAATCTTGGCAAGCTTGAATTCGGTGAAGGAATTAAGTATTTATGTGGTAGCATTCCTATAGGCCCTCATTCTATTGTCATTAGTAACAAAGTTACCTTTCATTTGTTGTATGATTAGATCGGAGTCACCTAGAATGGACACTTTTGTAGCTCCTAGGACTTTGAGCAATTTAAGGCCTAAGAGGAGAGCTTCATACTCTGCCATGTTGTTGGTACATCTGAAATTTAGTCTGTAGGCATGGCCTTCTGCATGATTTTCATGTGTATTTTGAATCCATACACCTGCCCCTGCTCCTAACTTGTTGACAGAACCATCAAAATCTAAATACCATGTAATTTCTTGCTTGTGGTTTGCATTAAGAGTTTCGGTCATTTTAGGATTGGGAAAATTTAAAATCTTGGTTCGGGGAGGTTCTTCTTGTTTGCTAGCTACCTTGATTGTTGTGACCATTTCATGGGCATGGGCAACCGGTTCTTCATTTATGCATGTCTCTAGCTCTAAAGCTAAAGGCTTTTCATTAGTTGGAGGATTGGTGTCATCATTAAAAAGAATAAATGAATCCATATCAGAATGGATTGAGTAAATTGGAAAATTTTGGGGCTTTTCCTACCTAGTTACCACATACTTCATTAGTGTTTCCCTATATAGTCTCTTTGGTTGCCCAAAGACAGAAATAGTGGCATAAGAGAGGTCGAGTTGGAGGGATCCTTGAAGTTTCGCTCCCCATGATCTTGATAGGAGCATGTCGTATTTTGTTGGAATGTCAGCAACTACTACGTGCATTAGGATTGTCTTGTTGGGAAATTGGACTAAAGACACACAAAGGTCTTTGATTAGGCCCAAGCATTTGACCTTACTTGAGTCAAAGGAGTATAGATCTTTGTAGGGTCTTGTGACATCAAGGTTTAGCTTTTCCATTACAGCTTTGGGCATAAGATTGTGTGAGGCACCTGAGTCAAACATAGCATTATGCAAGATTTTGTCATGTATGTGCAGACTGACATAAAAGGGTGGGACAGATCCATATGTTTATTTTCCATTAACTTTTGGACCAAATAGCAGCTCAGGGGTATCATCTAAAACATTTACATCATCCTTGACCTCTGGCATTTGAAGTGACCTTTGAATTTGTTGCCTATAAATATCATGTTTGGTAAGTTCTGAGAGGGGAATGGATATCTTAAGTTTTCCAATCTCTGCTTCTAAGTTAAATGGTTTTTCCAATGGAATCTTTGCATTAACAGCAGCATATTTCTCCTTTTCAAGAGTACTTTCCGTGTTTTCCTTTTGATTATCAGCGTTATGGTGAATGACATTTTGTGATATTTCTGTTTTGGGAGGATTTTTAGGATTGTTGTTCAACTTTTCTTTTGAGGAAGAAGGAGGCAGAGGCTGATCAATAGGAGGGTGTGTGTCTGTTATGTCCTCTACAGTCACTTGATGCAGATTTGGGACAGTTATATCAGCTGGTTCTATTATGACAACCTTGCCTTTAATCTTGTTGGGCTGTTTGCTGTCTTTTGTTTTGCTTGGTGTAGGGACATCAATGATTCTTGTTCTCAGCTTATATTGTTTGTGGACCTCATATACAGCAGAATCATAGCCCTGTTTAAAATCAAAAGACTCTCCCGACCTAGTCTGAAACTGATTTACATCCTGATAGTCTTGGTCTTCTTGAGTTAAAAAAATTCGTTGGTCATTTTTCGAATCTATCAAGTTCATGTGAGTCTCTTTTGTGGGCTCAATAGATGTGGATGCTTCTGTGTAGTTTTCTTGGAAAGGAGGCCTAATATCATGGTCGGGACTAGCCCTTCCAGCATTTGGGTTTTGATTCTTTCTAAAATTTGAGTTCCTTACGGTATTTGGCTATTGTCCTTCCCATGATGATTTCCTCTCAACACTTTCCACTCTATCTCCCAGCCTATGCATGCCATTGATAATAGCATCTAGCTTCTGGTCTAAGGCTGAGGGTTCTTCCTTGAAGGTGGTTCTTCTCTTGGTTCGAGCTCTATTTCTTTTGGCAATTAGGTTTGCCTCCACACTAACAGCAACATTTTGCATTTCTGCAAGGCTTTGAGGGGCTCTTTCCCTTAACTGATAAGCCATTTCGGCATCAAAACCATCAGGGAATTTGTACAAAGCAAGGTCAGGTGGAGGTCTTAAGTTCTGTGGTATTGCATTATAAACATTGTTAAATCGTGCACAATAGTCCAAGACAGTCTCCTGAGGGCCTCTTTTGATGGTGTCATACTCATATAATATGTGCAAGGGGTCTTTCTTTTTCTCCCATATGTTGATAAATGACTGGTATAAGGCATCTGGGTTTGCTATGGAATGGGCTGGGAGCGCTCTAAACCAAGTTCTGACATCACCTGTCAAACTTTGGACAAAAAATTTCATTCTGACACTATCATCGTCAATCTCATAACTTTCAAAGTAATCCTGCATTTTCTTTGTATGCTGAAGGGCTGTGCAGGCACTTGTGCCATCAAAATAAGTTATTTTAGTCTGGTAATCTTGAGGCATAGCCCCGGGATTAGCAGGTAGCTGTAAAGGTGCATATCTATTAGCCATATTAACAGGGATAAGTGGAACAACCGGGATGAATGGTACAACTGGAGTAACTGGGATAATAGGAGTAGTAGTGGTCGTATGTGTAGTGAATGGAGGTGTGGAAATGGTACTTGGAGAAGTAGATGATGAACAAGGGGAAGAAGGGTTTGAATGAAATAGAACCTTGACAGGGGTTGGAACACCACTAGGCTGAACTGTTTCAGGGCTAGAATCAAAAAAATCTTCTTGTTGCTCTTGCTTCCTAAGGATCTTAGGGATTATAT
>APFE031395111.1:0-10891 GCA_000404065.3 Pinus taeda
ACTATCCTCATGGGGCTTGTTTCATTTTTTAACGAGGTTGACACAGTAAAAGAGCTATCCTCATACTCCTTGTTTCATGTTTTAATGAGGTTGACACAATACAAGGAACTATCCTCATATTCCTTTGTTTCATTTTTTAATGAGGTTGACACAAGACCAGGAACTATCCTCATGGGGCCTGTTTCATTTTTTAACGAGGTTGACACAGGAAAAGAACTATCCTCATACTCCTTGTTTCATTTTTTAACGAGGTTGACACAAGAAAAGGAACTATCCTCATATTCCTTTGTTTCATTTTTTAATGAGGTTGACACAAGACCAGGAACTATCCTCATGAGGCATGTTTCATTTTTTAACGAGGTTGACAAGGTGAAAGAACTATCCTCATACTCCTTGTTTCATTTTTTAACGAGGTTGACACAAGACAATGAACTATCCTCATATTCCTTTAATTCATTTTTTAATGAGGTTGACTCTATGTCCCTATCCTCTATCTGATGCAATGAACCTCTTAGGTGGTACAACATTCTCCTTGTTATCTGTAATGTTGTCATTTACTGCTCACTCACTGCTTTGCAAATGACCAGTGGTCCAGGATGCATGAGAACCGTGAAGTTGAAGCCATTTCCTTAGACACAAAAGTTATCAGAGCTTGAAAATATCCTCTCCATTGCATAATTCTTGGAAAAATCTTTCCGGTGGTATATAGAAGTCCAAAAAAGGGTTCCCATATCAAAAGTTAGAGCCTATAGAAGATTGCCCCTAGAAAGCCCAACTGACTGAGGAAAATGGCTAAGTATGGAGAAAAAATCACAGTCGGAAATTGGGACAATTCATCGCAATCACATATCAGTATCGGCGGGGACCAAGAGGCAAAGAACATCCACAATTACGGAAACTGTGATCCATCGATCGCTGATATCACATATTGGCATCAACGGGTTAGGGCACCATGTTTATCAGTATTAGCGGGACTTAAGTCCTGAAGATTGCGCCGAGTGGCCAATTGCAATACAATGAAATATCGCCAGGGAGCCGAAAAATTCATTACCAAAGAAAATTCTTGACAAAACAGGAGAGATTCACCCCCTTCTCTCTCCTCCACATGGCACAATCCCGCATCCTGCATCATAGCAGTCCCAAATGCCAATATCGCATATCACATCCCGCAAATCCAACAGTGCCTCAACTACATCACACTCCAAACCATGTGGGGGGCCGATAATGCAATATATTGGTGCAACACTGGGGAAGGGTTGATTCCAATTAACAAAAGATTTCACGAAAAAACCAAGGCCAAGCAGGCCTTTTTCTCTCTCCTCCACGGGGGCCACGTGGCGGCATATGTTTGGTCCACTAAGCAGACATGGCAGCTAATGTCAGAAATGATGTGGCACGTAAGGATGTTGACGTAGTAGGTGGACACATGTCACTCATTTTTTTCATTTTCAAGGGTCCTATGGGGCCATTTTTGGGTGCAACATGTCACCACTCATAGGGTGACACGTGGCAATGATGACGTCACCCCGCAGATCGACGATCACAGTAATTAAGGGGAAAGGCTAAAGCTGATGGAGCCAGCAACTACGATATGCGAGAAACCCCTGGACGTGATAAAGTATTACATCGTGATCTATAAGGATCTTGCGTCCAGACTATCAACCCATGCTACGGAGAAATAAAATGTTTCATACATTGGCACAACGTGATTGCAATATGCGGAACTCCTCCCAGAGATGCGATAAGTTATGAGCTCTGATTTAGAAAGAGTTTGGGTTCAAAAAATTGACCGATGAGGGACTTCTGCAAAATAAAGATAAAAAAGCCCCCTACACAGCTATTGAGAGCCTAAGAACAAATCCCTTAGTTCCAGCCCCAGTCGTGTAAGAAAATTTAATAAAGGGTAAAAAATAAAGAGAGGCTAAGGGGGGAATCCAAAGGTGCCCTTTCGCTGATTCCAGAGGTATAATCCTGCACCCTTTTGCCTGTATAAAGAGATGAACGCTCGTGCCCCTTGAGACTTCTATCATTATACTGAGAATGGAACCCCAGGACAGATCAGGGTGTCGACTTTGCTCAGAAGGTTTTTATGGAAGAAATCGACGAGGTCAGTGCCGAAAGCAGTTGCAGAGGAAGATACAGGAGATCAAGATTTTGAGGTCCGACAGAGAAAAGCACTGAGGGATTCATTAGAAAATTTAAGGCCGAAGTGACAGAGTTAGTCCCGGAGGCGGATGTAGTAGTGAATCAGGGGGAGGAGCAATCAAAACCAAGTATTGGCACCACCCGGTGGATCTTCGTAACCCGTTCTCAAGGTCGATGCCGAATATTTTTAAGACGAAATGATGAGAGTTAGTTGAGCAGTGCAGGAGCATATGTCATGAACTAAATGCAGCCATGAAATAGAAAGTGATCACAAGGATGGGGATTTGGGGATTTTGCATTAATGTCTCACATGTTCTGCGATTCTGTGATGTGCCTTCCTCTATGAGGCTATTATTATTGTTCTTAATGTTTTTGGAAACAAAACCTCCCCTGGCTAAGAGAGAGAGTTGACTTGACAGTTGAAAACTTAGCCCAGGATTTTATGTATGAAACCATGATTGAAAGCACCCCCTCTTCTTATAAATAGTCCGACACAACACCGGAAAAGGGTTCCGAAATCTAAAAAGAAAGTCTATGATTTTTGTAAACTATATCACTTAGTAACATAGATCTTGCAGAATATTACAGGATTGGTGGTGATTCCTACTCTAAAGTTTTACAATGTGTTATTTCCTTGTTTCACTAATCTTGTATGTTTTCCTCTTTTGACTTCATGCAATAATATATACTTTGATATTTCAGACTTGTCTACATATTCATCTACATTAAAGTGTAAATGCATATGCCCGTGTGAGGGGTTGAAATCACATTTTCAACTTGTATTGTGTGAAGAATCTCACTCAACTTCTTTTTTGTCCACTACATTTTCCTCTAACTCATTAGTTATAGTAAATCTCATGGTTTCAAGCTCTATGTTTTACATATAGAATTCTTGGTGCTTTGGGTTCTATATCCTGAGTTGTTCTTCCTCCTTGACTTCTCTCATTTATCTTATAAAGCTTATTATAAGTGTAAATCTTTGAAGTGCTTGGCCTCCATTATTTCTATTATATTTCTGGGAACTATATGTGTGTGTAGAAACGTTGAAACATATGGCTTGTATATTTGGATGAAAGAACCAACTCTCTTATATATATATATGTATAGAATATGGGTGGTGTCTCCTTCTACTTGAGAATCATTTGAGACACATCTATTTAGATGTACCCAGGAACTGGTCTTGTAAGAAATCCAAGGTTGTCTCTGGGAGCGAAAACATCTTCTAGCATCATTGTCGAGGAATGTATTGAAGGATATTTCCCCTAGGATATGACAAATTGAGTACCCTTCTTGTAGGTGAGCGAAGTATGTTCTTATTACATTCATATCTCCTTGGAGACTCCACACCCCACTCATTATCATTCATCACCCTGGCTTTTAGAAGGCCTCATACGTGCTCAAACAACTCACAGCAGAAAGTCCCATTTGTTGACCCTGAAAAATTAATTCAGAAAATTCTGGAGAGAGAGAACTCCCCCTGCCTTTGCTACCATCTCACGAGCCCTGGCCACTTCCTCCTCTAGTTCTCAGCCCACTGTTTCTCACAATTTAGGACTTGCTCCTAAGACCCTGACATACCCTCCTTCCCCCTCAACCCCTATGGTCTTGACCTCAAATCTGCAAGCAAATTTTAATCCTCCTCCACCAATCCATATGGCTCTTCCAGGCTTTTTACTAAACAAATATGCACCTCTTGACTTACCTTATCCCTTAAGTGTTGTGCCCCAGGACTACTTGGACCTAGGTTCAATGGGGAAGATGATAATTCTTCTCGGAAACACATCTAGGCCTTCTGTGCTTTTTCTGAGGACCTGAATATAGAACAACTGGATGTGGTCCTGGTCTTGAGATTTTTTGTACTATCCCTTGATGGAGATGCTAGAAAATGGTTCAAAACCCTCCCTAATGCTTCCATCACCACTTGGGAGGAAATTGAAACTTCCTTCACATAAAAATAGGGTGAGAAGAGAGATCATGAGTACCTCCTCACAGAGTTCAATGCCATCAGGAAGAATCCAAAGGAGAATATCTCATATTTTAATAAGAGGTTCAATAAGCAGTATAACAACTTGCCTGTTGAGATAAAACCTCCATCAGCTATTCATCAGGTAGTTTACTTGGGATCCTTTGAATCTAACTTCGGTTTCACCTTAAGGGAAAGGAAATATCCTACCTTATATCAACTTGAGGTTGATACTCTAGAAGTAGAAGCAAAATTTGCCTCCACGAGGAAGTCAAGTGGAAAGCAGGAAACTACCGAGAATAGAAGAGGTAAAGAAGAAGTTTCCTCCTATGGTCAAACCAGAGAATCACCATACCAGAAGTTGGAGGAGATGGATAAACTCATCAAGAGTTTGTCGCATAAGGTTGCAAAACTCGAAATTCAGAACAAGAGTCCCTCCAAATAGAATTCTCAAGGCAACAATCGGAGATGTAACCCAAAATATAGAAAGCCTCTATTATAGATACTGCAAAGGGAAAGAAAGGAATAGCTAGATCAAATCCCCCATCCTCTATATTTAGAAGATGATACCGATGAGCAATGGTCAATTACACAGGAGATGGAAGGAAACTTATATTCTGCTTTCTTTGAAGAAGAACAAGAGAATATGGTTCACCATGAGGTCAATAAAATAAGCAAGAGATGGATTATTATTGCAAACAGTTTGCAAAGTTCATATTGACATAGCCACAACGTAAATATAATCTAATCTATTCAAAGAAGAGGTCAAGAGAACCAGAGAAACAGGAGGAAACTGCCCCCCAAGTTACTCCTCCATTACTGGACAAAGGGAAAGGCAAGTTGAATTATGACCTTGCCAAGGTAAAAGTCCCCTTGAATAAGGAAGGAACTGGCTCAGGGGAGCACACAGCAAAGGGAGCACCTATCTTGTAGAAAAACACCGGTGGTAGTGAAGGAGAAGTTGAGCCAGGAGGTGTAGAGAAGACCCATTCTAAATTCAACCTTCAAAGGGAGCTTGAAAAGGTAAATATTTTTGTTCCACTGACTGAGCTTCTCATGCAACCTACCTATAAAACTCAAGTATCTCAATTCATGCTTCCATCAGTCTCATCACCCACCCAGGATTCTATAAATCTCCAAGAAGAAAGGTAAATGGTGGTCTTTGGGCCACATGTGGAAGAACTTGATCCTTCTACTACACCTTTCTATGTAACTCTAGGAATTCATGATCTTCTTTTACATAATTGCATGTTGGACTCCGGAGCCTACCATAACCTCATGTCCTTGGAAGTAATGGAACAACTTGGCTTGCAAATCACTAGGCCCTACAAAGACCTATACTCCTTTGAATCCAAGAAATTCAAATGTTTGGGTATGATAAAGGATCTGGTGGTGAACCTGGCTCAGATCCCTGTGAAAAGAATGGTAATAGACATAGTAGTGGCAAATATACCCCCTCCTTTTGGCATGCTTCTATCTAGGTCTTGGGGTTCCAAGGTATGGGGCTCTATCAAGTTGGACCTAACTTATGCCACCATTCCCACCTTTGGAGGAGAGCAAAGGAGACTATATAGAGAATCCAACTTTGTAAAAATTGTTACCTCAACAAAAGGCTCAAAAAAATCCCCAATGTATGGAAAAGAAAGTGACCTCTCCTACTTATTTCTAGAAGAATATGAGGCTATCACAGAAGAAACATCAATCCACCTAACATGGCAGTTAGAACATTAGCATGCAAGTGGAAAAAAAGTATGGAAACTATATTTTGATGGAGAAAATTCAAAAGAGGGAAATGGGGCAGGAGTATTGTTGGTATCTCCTGAAGGTCGACTGATACCCCTCTCATTTAAGCTAGAGTTCGAAGCAACCAAAATTGTGGTGGAGTATGAAGTGTTTCTCCTTGGATTACAGGATGCAAAAAATCTAAATATTGAATGTCTAACGGTTTATGGGGACTCTGAGTTGGTCGTAAGGCAAATTAGGAATCAATGCCAAGAAAAACACACCAGACTGAGGACATACTGAAATGAAGTATGGGACTTAATTAATAATTTATTCCTAGCCATTAACATCCAGTTTCTTCCCAAGGAAGAAAACAGGATAGCTGACTCTCTTACTATAGCTGCAAGTAATTTCAGCCCCCCACAAAAAATCCTCTCCTCAGATATGAAGTGGAATTTAGGTGCAGACCCTACATACCTGATAACATCAAGCACTGGCAGTTGTTCAAAGATGACAAACAAGTGAAATGATTCATAGAGGTTGTTCGGGAGTTTTCTAACTCAACCATCGACCAAGAAGAAGAAGAAGAAGAAGAAATAGATCAAGAAGCCACTTCATGGAAATGTGCAGTGGCTGGGCACAAAATTTTGCAACTGAAAAGGAACATTATCCCTCGTGGACTAGTCCCACTAGAAAGGATTTTCAATAAAGACGACATAGCCGCCAAACAAATAGCTCCTGAGATGGGTGATCAAGTATAAGAATGCATCATTGGATCAGAGGAGGAGCCCCAAATGATCAAGATATCAAAAGGAATCCCCTTGCATTACAAATAGAGGTATTTAGATATTTTCAAAGTCTACAAAGATGTTTTTGCTTGGTCTTACGATGATTTGAAAATGTTTGATACTAACATCATACAACACAAGATTCCTTTGAAAAGTGGAGTGAAACCCTGCAAGCAGAAACTTAGACAAATAAATCCACTCTTATTCCCCTCCATTGAAAGGGATATAGGGAAGTTGCTACAGGAAAAGACTATAGTACCTCTAAGATATTCTGAGTGGGTGGCAAATTTGGTTGTCTCCTTGTTGGAAATAATACTGAGAGGGGGGGGTGAATTAGTATTATCAAATTCTTTTCAATATGCCTTCCTTAATTTTATTGATCATTAACTTGTATATAATAATGTGCATGAAACAAGAAAAACAGATAGTCACACCAAAGAACACCAGATATAAGGTGGAAACCCAATGTGGGTGAAAACTACCTGCTGCAATATGTCTCTATCTTCTTTCAATTAGGAACTTCTTTTACAATGATTTTGTACTGGTGTAGTCCTTTACCAGTACGCAGGCTGCAACCTGCAGAGAGCTACAACTCTCTCTCATTTTCCAGTCTCTCCTGGAAGGGAGCCACAACCCCCTTTTTCTCTTTTACTTCTTTAAGGACCACGTTTCATTAATTTTCAAACTGGATCCATGAACATCAAATAATCATCAAGTACATGAAAATCACCCAATCTCCTTATACAATAAACCAATGAATTACCCACTCTTTAGAATGTTGTAAACAGAAAAGAATACCAGAAATCTAAACCCAAAACTCTGCTGTAATAGATAAAATACAATCAACAATTGTTTCAAGATAAGAACGCAACTTCACCAACAGGGGCCTGCGTATATCCGCAGCTCTTCTGAGACAGAACTGCGCAGATCTACACTGGTTCTTCTTCTGCTCTGCGAACTTTTCTTCAGATCCGCACCTTCACTTTTGACTTACTGCGTAGACCCGCACTGTGCCTTCTTCTCGCCTGCGTACCTCGCACTTCACGCTTGACTATGCTGCGTGCGCCCCGCACCGTTCCTTTCTCCTATACTGCGTACCCCGCACTGCGTCTTTGACTGTGCTATGTACCCACGCACTGCGCCTTTGACTGCGCTGCGTACCCACGCACTGCGCCTTCGACTCGCCTATAGGCTTCTGATTAGGGCCAAATTTTCAGTACACCAATGTGCCACAGTCAGTCAGATCCACAGATCTGTTCATGCGCCCGAGAGATCATGACATGCCAATAGATTCACCTTGAGTTAAGTTATCTCCTTGAATTAGATCTAGCTTTTAAAAACCAATCACCCAAAATTTCAGATCTCAAGATATTCCAATTTCACAAGTGTCTAGCCAAGAGATCTCCTTTCCTTTTTATAGGCAAGCCCTTCTCAATACCATGGTCCAAAACCATAATAACACAATACCATGAACCCAATAATTGGGATCAACACTTTTGAATGCAATACCATGGACAAAAACCATTTGGTCAAAAACTATCGGGCTAATACCATGAACCATTCATGAAGATTCCCACGTGCACGCGCTTTTATGCATTGGAGAGAGTGAAACTTGGGTCCGCACCTTCTGAACGAGTAACCTGCGGGTATGACCGCACCTCCTGCACGGTGAACCTGCAGGTCCGCACCTTTTGAAATATTCACCTGCGAGCCTCTTAATTTCCATCATTTTGAGAGCCTGAACATACCATTGCCACTTGAGTGAGTTGCCATCAAGTACAACACCTGTATCATAGAGCCATACAAGAATCATAATGCCAACAATCTCCCCCTTTGGACTTGATGGCAACCTCAAGATCCTCAACGTCATTCTCCCCCTTTGACATCAAGGGAAAAGGGTTATGCTCCCCCTAAGAACATGCTCCCCCTGACTTTAAACCAGATCTGCAAGGAAGAACCATAATCAACCAAACACCATAAATGACCATGAAAGAGATAGGGACATATTGCAGCCATGATTAGATCAGCATCCATGCACTCCTTCTGTGCAACCATAATGCCAACAATGCATTATATGTGCTCCCCCTGAACCTGTGCCATCGATCTATAACCAATCCGCAAACCAGCACATGTATGCATATATCCAGATGAACCTTGCGTACAACCAACACTCAGAAGAGATTCAACAACAAGATGATGCATCAACAACCCCCAGCTTTTACCTGAGGTATTCAAAGGTCTCCCTGGGCAGTGGTTTAGTGAGTATATCAACAACTTGTTCCTTAGAAGGAACATACTCCAATTTGACCTTTTGTTCAAGCACTTGTTCCCGGAGAAAATGATACTTGATCGGTATGTGCTTGGTCTTTTAATGCATGACTGGGTTCTTTTAAATGCTTATTGCACTTGTATTATCACATAAGATGGAGATGGGTTGTGTACAAGTGATTTGAAAATCCTGCAAGGTCTACATCATCCAAAGAAGTTGAGTGGAGCAAGATGCAACAGCAACATATTCCGCTTCAGCTATAGATAAGGCAATCGAACTCTGTTTCTTGTTGAACCAAGATACTAACCTGGAACCCATAAAGAATGCACCACCACTTGTGCTCTTCCTGTCATCCATGCTTCCAGCCCAATCTGCATCTGTATAAGCATGAAGTGTGAGATCTGTATCTCTAGGATACCATAAGCCATAATTTTGTGTTCCTTGAAGGTACTTAAAGATTCTCTTCACTGCCTGAAGATGAGTTTCCTTTGGATTTGCTTGAAATCTTCCAACTATTCCCACTGCATGCATGATGTCTGGACGAGTACCTGTCAAATAAAGTAGACTTCCAATCATAGACTTGTAGGTTGGTTGATGCACTGCTGTTGATTCATCATTTGCACTGAGGTTGCATCCTGTTACCATGGGTGTACATACTGGTTTTGCATCTTCCATGCCATATTTCTTCAAAATCTGTTTGAGATACTTGGTTTGACACAAGAAGATCCTGCCTTCATTTTGTTGGATTTGCAATCCAAGAAAGTAAGTCAGTTCTCCAATCAAAGACATTTCGAATTCTTTCTGCATCACCAAGGCAAAGTTTTGACTCATAACTTCTTTATTGCTGCCAAAGATAATGTCATCTACATACACAACAAGTATTAGCAATTTTTCATTTTCAATTTTTATATAAAGATTGCCATCTGCTGATCCTTTTGAAAAACCTTGTTTATGAAGATATTTGTCCAAACGATAGTACCAAGCCCTTGGAGCTTGTTTAAGACCAAACAGAGCCTTTTTCAGTCTGCATACAAGATTTGGATCATTTCCAAGAATGAAACCATCTGGCTACTCAATGTATACTTCTTATTCTAAGTCTCCATTCAAAAAGGCTGATTTCACGTCCATTTGAAATACTTTAAACTTTTGAAAGCTTGAGAGTGCAAGGAACATTCGGATGGCCTCGATTCTTGCAACAGGAGCAAAAGTTTCTTCAAAATCTATTCCTTCTTGCTGTGCATACCCTTTACAAACAAGTCTGGCCTTATTTCTAATTACTTCTCCATTTTCATTCAATTAATTTTTGAAGACCCATTTTGTTCCGATAACATTCTTATCCTTTGGTCTAGGAACCAGTTCCCAAGTGTCGTTCTTTTCGATCTACTCAAGTTCTTCATCCATTGCTTTGACCCAACATTCATCTTTGCATGCCTCTTTCACACTTTGTGGTTCAGTAGAAGAGAGTAATGCCAAATAGCTTGAAGCTTCTGCAATTGTTCTTCTTGTTTGTATACCTGCTTCTTTCTTCCCCAAAATATGAGATTCTGGATGATTCTTTTGAACATACCTGGATGGAGTCTTTTCTTCTGTCCTTGTCTGTTCCTTTGGTGCTTCTTGAGGTTCTTCTTCTTCATCATTCTGTCTTTGAGGGTAGTCTTCATTTTCTTCGATACTTTCATGATTTACTTGCCTAGGGATGTATCCCTTTTCATCAACCACTACATCAATGCTGTCAACAATTCTTCCAAGTCTTTTGTTGTAGCACTTATATGCTTTGCTGTGTGGAGAGTAACCAAGAAGAATGCCTTCATCTGCTCTAGGTTCAAGTTTTCCAAGTTGCTCATATGTATTCTTAATATAGCATTTGCACCCAAAAATTTTGAAATGCTTTACCGAAGTAGTCTCACCATACCAGAGCTCATGAGGAGTTTGAGTGCTGTTCACTCGGACATTTGTTTTGTTGAGAATAACAACCGCAGCATATGCAGCTTCACCCCAGAAAGT